>PITA01012882.1:0-36581 GCA_004023965.1 Spilogale gracilis
TTGTTGGAGGAGCTCACTTTCAAATGATATAGGGGGATTGGAACTGGTTGTATATAGGGGTAGTATTGAATAGGGATGTGGGATTGACTTGGAGCTTGTATCTACATGTACACGTAAAAGAGAGAATAAAGGAAAGAGGAGAGAAGAAAGGGAGAAACAGAGAGAGCTAACAGGGAAACAAGAGGGAACAACAAAAGCAAAAATACAGGGGTGTGTTTGAATTTCAGGGTAAAAAAGAGAAAGAAAAAAAAGAAAAAATAGAAAAAAGAAAAAAAATAAAAAGACTAAATATATATATATATATATATATAAAGTAAAAAATATTATGGGGTGTTGTATTGGGTCACGTTGTGAGAAGAAGGGGGATAAAAATTGAAAGATGAAAAGCCGTGATAATGTAATTTTAAGCTTAAAGTGGAAGCTTCAAAAGTAAAACTAGAAAAAAGTTTAAAAAAGTAAATGAGGTGGAAAACTTTATCAATGAGTTGTAGAGTTTTTGGTACTTGTAGTCAGTGCCAGGAGTTTAATAAATTGCCTTTCCCCCGATTTGGGGTTTTGCATTGGAATGTTGTCCTCCTGAGCTTCTGGCGTTCTTCCTGGGGGCAGGGTGTGCCGTTCCCCGTCAGTCCTTCTACCTAGGCTGAGTCTCTCGGCCCCCCTGCTAGAGGCCTGTCTCCATGGCAACCAGACTATCAGGCTGCAATTCTCTGGTAGCAGAGCATTGTTCTTTTGCGTCTTTTTTCAGCAGTTGAGGAAGTCAAGTCGAGGCAGGATGTCTGTGCCCAGACCTCCTTCCTAGAGCGAGCCTCTACACAGGGAGGGGCTCTTGCCAGCCTCCCAGTTGGCAGTCTGTCACAGCCCGGCTGGTGCAGACATCGTATTGATTTCTGCCCCCGTCCTCGCTTGTTGTTTCACTCTCGCACCTCAAAGCCACAACTCCTTTTGGATCGCGCGACTTTGTCTGCGCCCTGGGACCTGGGGCCTCTCCGGTCCCACGAAAGTCTGTAAAAAACATCTTCCCTGGGGGGGGGGGTCCTATGCGCAGCCCATGGTGTGGAGACAAACGGGAGAGAAGGGAAGAATAGAATCCACTCCCACTGCTTTCCCGACAGCTGTGGCGGCTCAGGCGGAAGCAGGCGGCTCCGCTTGCCGGGGCCGGGGCCCTGTGGGGCGTGGGCGGGCGGCTACGCGTGCGCGCCGGGGCCGGGGCCGGGGCCCCCGGGGCCACCGGGGTGGAGGCGGAGGCCGGGCAGCGGGAAAAGAAAGAAAAGATTTTAAAAAGTCTCCTTGCCTTGCCCCGGGCTCAGCTGTGTTTTGCTTCTTTCTAGCCCCGATTCAGGCCGTAATCTGCTGTTATTCCTCACTCACAGAGCACTTTCCTTTTCAGGTATTTGTTTTCAATGGTTCAGCTCTGCGGGCTTCCTCCCCCACTCCCCTGTCTCTGGGGGCAAGCCTCCAGACCCTCCAATTTGTTTCTACCTTTTTGCCGATATTCTTTGTCTCTCATTACGGTCCAGAAGTGGGAAATATCACATTTCAGGCTGGTTTCATGGGTGTTCACGGTGGTCTTGTAGTGGTTTTTTTGCTGGAATTCAGCTCTCTTCAGGGAACTCCCCGAAATGTGGTCACCTGGCCTTCTGCCATCTTGACCCCCCCCTTCCTCCCCTTCTTAATGGTGGCCTCCTCACTGTAAGCCTCTGGATAGTCACATGCTGTGCAAAACTTCCTCTCACATGCAACACTGTCCAAGCAACACTCAATAAAGCTAATTATCTACTATTGCCTCTTGTGGTGACATCTTTTTCCTTGGGATCATCCTCAAATCCTTTGAATCCCCAGTGTAGTTACAGAAAAAACACAAAAATTATGTTGGCAATGTTGTGGACTAGACATCCTTGGGGTGGGGGGAAGCAAAAATATAAAATACTAAAAAAATTATGAGAAACTACAGCAAAATCCCCCAAAGCCATAAATAAATAGGAAACTAGAAATAGTGTTCCAGTGTTTTAAACAAATATACATAGATTTTCTTTGACTACATCAGTTTTGATACATATGACCATTCTCTGAACCAATAATTATGGCCAAGAAGACAGAAAGAACAGTAGATTTATTAGACTAGGTTTCAGATCCCAACCTTGGAATTGTGGAGACAGGTACCCAGAAATTAAATGGATTCTTAAATAGAAATTAAGATATTGAGAACAATTGATGGAAAAATATATCCTGATTTTTCAAGTTCTTTACAAATAAGAATTCAAGAATTCAGGGGGAAAGACCTAACTGGAACATGCTAAGCAGCTTTAGTTAAATGTTAGATGTCCACCTTCAAATTTCTTGACCAGTATCTCCCACTATGTGTTCTACTAAGTTCTAGTTCCTCCAGAGATATATAGTTAGCATGTAGGGAGAAAAAGAGAGACAACAGGTTTGATGTTCAAAGAATATTAGAAAATATTCAATTAATATAGTCAAATGATTTTCCTGTAAATCTCTCTAAAATCATTTTTAAATTAGGGGCACCTGCATGGCTCAGTTGGTTAGGCATCCCACTCTTGGTTTCAGCTCAGGACATGATCTCATGGATTGTGAGATGGAGTCCTATGTATGGTGCCATGCTCAGTGCAGAGTCTGCTTGTGATTCCCTCTCCCTCTGTCCCTCCCCATGTTCTCTCTCTCTCTGGAATAAATAATTTTTAAAAAATCATTATAAAATTAAAAGTGAATTTTAAGTATTTACTAATAGGATATATTACATACTATATCTCAAACATATTTAACCAGTAAAGACTTTTTCTTGAGTGGTATCACTGTATTAATTTCAGAGAGACATACCTATATAATTATATTTCTAAACCCAGGTGCTGGCTTTGTTAGCTGAACCAGCTAAATACTTTTCTCTCCTCTTTCTCACACCCAGGAGCTATCCCAATGCATGTTTCCTTGATACCTCAACAAAATGCAGTCTGAATAAGTGTTTTTCATCTTTCTGATACTGAGTACATTTAATTTTCTAATTGTGATTAATTATGTCAAGGAGTTCTTCATGTGCACAGACTTTAACATAGCCTCCTAATCGAAATGACTAAATTTGCATGATTTGCAATAATAATCCCAAAATACTATATAAGATAGTTATTGTTACTTTTGTGTTCTAGAGTATTTTTTTAAGTTTTTATTTTAATTCCAGTTAGTTAACATTGAGTGTTATATTAGTTTCAGATGCACAATGTTCTAAAGCATTTTAATAATTTAAGGTTTGTGAGGAACTGGGGGTTAATCTGTTGCAAGAAAGAAAGAACTTGTTCCAAATTTACAACAAAACATACACATTTTATAGTTGAAGTTACTTTATCTGAGAGCAAGTCCAGAAAACTATGTTACATCCAGTGTCTTAGTTATTTTTGTAGGAGTGACATTAACTGTAGGTAATATAAATTCAAAAAGCAGTATTTTAAATTGGATAGAAATTTATCTCTGTCATGTAAAACTCTTGAGTTAGTATCTCAGCTCAGTCCTAAAATGCTGTGATGGAGTATGCTTCATCTGGCTGGTTGCTCTAACATTTGTAGCATGTGATCTAAAATGGCCACTCCAAGTCCTCCTTTCAACCAGTCAGATGGTAAAAAGAGGGTAAAAGAGGCAGAGTTAGGGTCTCCAATCACAACAGTCAATAGACATCATTCAAGCTACAGGCCAGTGATGCCCAGTAGATATAGAATGCTAATCACAATATGCAATTAAAAATTTCTAGTAGCCACATTAAAAAAGTACATAGAAATAGGAAAAGTTATCCTAATAACTTTTCTGTTTTATTTTACCTAATTTATCTAAAATGTTATCATGCAATTAATATAAAATTTTAAAGAAATAAAATTGAGACTAGGGGCAAGATGGCAGAGAAGTAGGGGACCCTATTTCAACTGGGTCCCTGAATTGAGCTGGAGATCTGCCAGACCACTCTGAGCACCCATGAAATCAGCCTGAAATATAAGAGGATATATCAGGATCTGTACCAACAGAATATCCCCAGAGGCCAGTTTTGAGGTATGAAACAGGGAGCTGTGATTTTCTGTACAGATATCTGAAGATGAATGCAAGGGGGATGGAGCTGCCATAAGCTTTGGTGCTAGTGGAATAACACAGGAGCACAAAAGTGTCCCATGCTGGGGCCCTGGCACAAATTTACAAACCGGTAGCCATGGGTAGAGCAGACCCCAGGCAGAAACTTGGAGCTGTAAGCAGGGGGTGGGGGTGGTGGTGGTGGTGCATGAGAACTCCGGGCAGCTGGCAGTTTTAGAAGCACAAAGGGCAGAGACATTCCTGGACCTGCCAGCAAGGAGTAGGGGCACTGCTGTGGGACTCACAACCTAGGTCACTGCGGTATTTTGCAGCAGAGACAAAAATGGAGTCAGTGTGACCTGGGGGGCTTTCTGAAAAACAGTTTTCAATCTCTCTGTGCTGAGACAGAAGTTTGTACATAGTCACTTCTGCTCTGACTCTTGGAAGGGACACAGAAAACTGCCAGCAAAAGCCACCAGAGAACAAAAGCCCCCTAAGAGGAGTTTTCATTGAGCCCATCCCTCACCACAGGGGGCAAAGCAACTCTGCCCAAACAGGTTTGCCTGAGTAACAGCACAGCAGGCTTCTCCTCCCAGAAGATCAGCTGAAAGAACAAGAGGCCAAGAACCCTAAAGTCCCTATAAAACCGTTGCATCTTGCCTGGATTGTGGTCAGTAGTATGGACTCTGAACATTCCTTCAACCACCTATCACCAGAACAACTAGGAGGAGGAACCCCCAACAGAGGAAAAATTCAGAGACTGTGACCTCTACCACTGAACTAACAGGTATGGACATAAGCAAGTTGTCAGGAATACAATTCAGGGTAACAGTTACACAGACAATAACTGGGTTGGAGAAAAGCATTAGTGACAACATAGATTCTCTAAGGGCAGGAGTGAGAGCTGATCTGGAAGAACTTAAAAATGCTATCAATGAGATACAATCTAATCCAGATACTCTAACACCTAGGATAAATGAGGCAGAAGATCAAATTAGTGATATAGAAGACAAACTGATAGAAAAAAAGGACCACAAGGAGGACTGGAACAAACAGCTTAGAATCCATGAAAACAAAATTAGAGAAATAAATGATGCCAGGAAACATTCCAATGTCAGAATTATTGTGATCCCTGAGGGGGTGGAGAGAGAGAGAGAGAGAGGACTAAAAGATATAGTTCAGGAAATCTTAGCTGAGAATTTCCCTAATCTGGGGAATGAAATAAGTGTTCATGTCCTAGAAGCAGAGAGGACACCCCCCCAAGATCAATGAGGATAGAGTGACCTCCAGGCATGTGATAGTGAAACTTGAAAAATCTTAAATCCAGAGAAAATATCCTAAGGGCAGCTATAGGAAAGAGATTCCTTAAGCACAGAGGGAGGAACATCAGAATAATGTCAGACCTGTCCAGAGAAACCCAGCAAGCCAGAAAGGGCTGCAGAACATATTCAGGGCAATAAATGAGAAGAATATGCAGCCAAGACTACTTTATCTGACAAGGCTGTCATTTAGAATGATGGACAGATAAAGAGCTTCCAAGACCAGCAAAGACTGAAAGAATTTGTGGGGGCGCCTGGGTGGCTCAGTTGGTTGAGCGACTGCCTTCAGCTCAGGTCATGATCCCAGAGACCCGGAATCAAGTCCCACATCGGGCTCTCTGCTCGGCGGGAAGCCTGCTTCTCCCTCTCTCACTCCCCCTGCTTGTGTTCCCCCTCTGGCTGTGTTTCTCTCTGTTAAATAAATAAAATATTAAAAAAAAAAAAAAAGAATTTGTGACCACAGAGTCAGCCCTGCAAGAAATATTAAAGGGGGTTCTATAAAAGAAGAAAGACCACAAGAGTGATATAGAACAGAAATTTAGGGGCACCTGGGTGGCTCAGTTGGTTGAGCGACTGCCTTCAGCTCAGGTCATGATCCCGGAGATCCGGGATCGAGTCCCACATTGGGCTCCCTGCACGGTGGGAAGCCTGCTTCTCCCTCTCTCAATCCCACTGCTTGTGTTCCCTCTCTGGCTGTGTTTCTCTCTGTCAAATAAATAAATAAAATCTTAAAAAAAAAAAAAAAAAGAACAGAAATTTAGAGGACAATCTATAGAAAAAAGGACCCCACAGGCAACATGATGACAATAAAAACATCTTTCAATAATCTCTCTCAATATGAATGGCCTAAATCCTCCCATAAAATGGCATAGGGTTCCAGACTGGATGACAAGACAGGACCCATCCATACTTTCTCCAAGAGACTCATTTTGAACCTAAATATCCATTCAGACTGAAAGTGCAGGGATGGAGAACCATTTTTCATGCCAATGGACCTCAAAAGAAAGCTGGGGTAGTGATTCTCATATCAGACAAATTAGATTTTAAGTTCATGACTATAGCCGGAGACACAGAGGGACACTACATCATTCTTAAAGGGTCTATCCAACAAGAACTCCTAACAATTGTAAATATTTATGCCCCAAACATGGGAGCAGCCAACTACATAATCAAACTGTTAATCAAAATAAAGAGAAATATTGCTAAGAATACGTTAATTGTAGGGGATCACAACAAGCCACTCTCAGCAATAGACAGATCATCTAAACAGAAAATCAACAAAGAAACAAGAGCTTTGAATAACATAGTCGACCAGATAGACCTCATAGAACATTCTATCCTAAAACAACAGAATATTCATTCTTCTGGAGCACACATGGAACTTTCTCTAGAGGAGACCGCATACTGGGTCACAGATCAGATCTCAACAGATACCAAAAGATTGAGATTATTGCCTGTATATTCTCTGACCACAATGCCTTGAAATTGGAACTCAACCATAAGAAAAGGTTTGGAAGAAATTCAAACACTTGGAAGCTAAAGACCATCCTGCTCAAGAATGTCTGGTTCACCAGGAAATCAAAAAAGAATTTAAACAATTCATGGAAACCAATGAGAATGAAAACATATCGGTCCAAACCTGTGGGGTACAGCAAAGACAGTCCTTAGAGGGAAATATATGGCCATCCAAGCCTCACCCAAAAAAATAGAAAAATCCTGAACACAAACTATCTTTACACCTCAAAGAACTGGAGAATAAACAACAAATTAAGCCTACCCCACTCACAAGAAGGGAAATAATTAAGATTAGAACAGACATCAATGAATTAGAAACCAGAGATACAGTAGAACACAAGAATAAAACTAGAAGCTGGTTCTTTGAAAGAATTAATAAGATATATAAACCACTGGCCAGACTTATCCAAAAGAAAAGAGAAAGGACTCAAATTAATAAAATTATGAATGAAAGGGGAGAGATCACGACTAACACCAAGGAAATAAATACAATCATCAGAAATTATTACCAACAGCTATATGCCAATAAATTAAGCAGCCTAGAAGAAATGGATGCATTCCTGGATACCTATAAACTTCCAAGATTGAAACAGGAAGGAGTTGACAACCTGAATAGACCAAAAACTAGGAATGAGATTGAAGCAGTGATTAAGACCTCCCCAAAAAACATGGATGGATTCCCTGAGGAATTCTACCAAACATTCAAAGAAGAAATACTACCTATTCTTCTGAAGCTGTTTCAAAAAATAAAATAAAAAAAAGGAAAACTTCCAGACTCATTCTATGAGGTCAAAATCACTGTGATCTCCAAACTAGGTAAAGACCCCATCAAAAAGGAAAAAATCAGACCAATATCCCTGATGGATGTGGATATGGATGCTAGTCTTTTCAACAAGATCTTAGCTAGTAGGATACCTTATCTACCACGACCAGGTGGGATTTATCCCTGGACTGCAAGAGTGGTTCAACATTTATAAATCAATCAATGTGATAGAACAAATCAATAAGAGAAGAAAAAGAACCACATGGTCGTCTCAATTGATGCTGAAAAAACATTTGACAAAATATAGCATCCTTTCCTGATTAAAACTCTTCAGAGTATAGGAACAGAGGGAACATTCCTTAACTTCATAAAATCCATTATGAAAAACCCACAGCACATATCATTCTCAATGGGGAAAAGTTGAGAACCTTTCCACTGAGATAAACATGACAAGGATGCCCACACTCACCACTATTGTTCAACATAGTACTGGAAGTCCTAGCAATAGCAATCAGAAGACCAAAAGAAATAAAAAGTATTCAAATTGGCAAAAAAGAAGTCAAACTCTCTCTCGTCATCTCAAATATCTCTCTCATGTCATTGCAGATGACATGATACTTTATATGGAAAACCAAAAGACGCTCCCCCTCCCAAATTACCAGAACTCCTACAGCAATTCATTAATGTGGCAGGATACAAAATCAATGCACAGAAATCAGTTGTTTTCTTATACACTAACAATAAAATTAAAGAAAAGGAAATGAGAGACTTGATTCCATTTGCAACAGCACCTAAAACTACAAGATCCCTTGGAATAAACCTAACCAAAGAGATAAATGATCTATACTCTAGGAACTACAAAACATTCATGAAAGAAATTGAAGAATAACCAAAAAGATGGAAAAACATTCCACACTCACCGATCAGAAGAATAAATGTTGTTAAAATGTCTATGCTGCCCACAGCAATCTATACTTTTTTTTTTTAAGATTTTTTTTTTATTTATTTGACAGAGGGAGATCTCAAGTAGGCAGAGAGGCAGGCAGAGAGAGAAGAGGAAGAAGGCTCCCCACCCAGCAGAGAGCCTGACGCAGGCCTCGATCCCAGGACCCTGGGGTCATGACCTGAGCCGAAGGCAGAGGCTTAACCCACTGAGCCACCAAGATGCCCAAAACTACCATTCTCTTATACCATACACAAAGACAAACTTAAAAATGGATGAAAGACCTCAATGTGAGACAGGAAACCATCCAAATCCTAGAGGAGAACATAGAGAGTAAACTCTTCAACATTAGCCACGGCAACTTTTTTCAAGACACGTCTCTAAAGGCAAAGGAAACAAAAGTGAAAATGAATTTTAGGGACTTCATCAAGATAAAAAGCTTGTTGCAGGCATAGCAAAGGAAATAGTCGATTAAACAAATAGGCAGCCCACGGAATGGGAGAAGATATTTGCAAATGTCACTACAGACAAAGGGCTTATATCCACGATCTATAAAGAACTTCTCAAACTCAAAACCAAAAACCAAATAATCAAGTCAAAAAACGGGCAGAAGACATGAACAGACTCTTCTCAAAAGAAGACATTCAGACACATGAAAAAGCGTTCCTCATCATTAGCTATCAGGGAAATTCAAATCAAAACCACATTGAGATATCACCTTATACCAGTTAGAATGGCAAAAATTAACAAAGCAAGAAACAACAAATGTTGGAGAGGATGTAGAGAAAGAGGAACCCTTGTACACTGTTGGTGGGAAAGCAAGTTGGTATAGCCACTTTGGAAAGTAGTGTGGAGGTTCCTCAAAAAATTAATGACTCGATAATTGCACTACTGGATATTGAAGTGAAAAAAGGGCCATATGCACCCAAATGTTCATAGCAGCAATGTCCACAATAGCAAACTGTGGAAAGAGCCAAAAGGCCCTTCAACAGATGAATAGATAAAGAAGATGTTGTCTGTATACACATTGGAATATTCAGCCACAAGAAAGGATGAATATCAACTTTTGCATCAACATGGATGGGTCTGAAGATTATGCCAGTGGAGTTTGAGCTGTGTGCACTGTATTAGTATCAATGTATTATCCCTAAATAAAACTCCCTTTTGTTTTAAATTAACAATCTAGAAGTTAGTCAGAAGTGGGAACTTGGTCACAGATCAAGAGTTTCTGGAAATTTAGCTCTATTCTAGTCAGCCACTCAGCTGTGTTCCTAGCTAAAGATGGATCTTCCTATTACAAATCAAATAGAGAGTGGATATTGGACAATTAACAATTTATGCCACAGTGCACCCAAATGCCCACGTATGCCATTCTGGCCAGAATTACGTCCTGTTATTGTATTTAGCCCAAAGTTAAGGGTCCCAGAACAATGTGAAGTCCTTTCAAAGGCTCATACGTGGCTCTTTATAGTCGATCCAATTATAAATTAAACCTACAGTTTAAAAAGCAGTTTATTTTTCTTCTTTGCGGCCAGGATAGAATTATGGAATGGGAACAGAAAAACTGCAAGAAAACACTATTGTTCTAAGTAGATAAATGGAGTGTGTATAGCAATCAATTGGGGTTTTTGCAATTACTGAATCTTGCAGATAGAATTTGTATAGACTTTACTGCCTTTACAATAGAGAAAATTCTGTTTGGTCCATCTGACATCCCTTGGTTCTAGTGTGTTGGAGGAACTTTTTAACCAAGTAGCCCCTGACCTGTGCCTCTATGTGATTCTTTTTTTTCCTATATTTTGTGGGGTATCATCTGAAATTGTCATTGGGAGTCATGCCCTTCTTTGGAGCTTACAGGTGTTTTTACACCTCTGTGTTAGAACTTAATTTGAACAACCATGCAGTTAGTAGAGCTAGCTTGTCTTTTGTCAGATAATGTTCTACCCTTAAAAATTACAGTATTTCACTTCTGTTTGTCTTTAGTCAGTTTCTTATAGAAGTAACCACAGACAATGATCTCATCTAGACATAAATTTCATTCCTGAAAATTGCAGTATTTTATTTTCTGGTCCCTTGGTTATGACTAATCTTCACTCCTATGCCCACAACTTTATATGATCCCTTGAGACCATCTTGAAAAAGGCAACAATTTTAACCACATCCTTAATTCTGGGCTGTTTTCCACTGGTTCCTAGAGATATTTCAGAAATGTTTGGAAGCATTGGCTTATCCTCTAAAGCTGTTTCTGCAAAGCTATCCCTTATATCTGCTTTGACTTCGGGAAAGAGAAGTAAAGGCATATTTCAATGCTGCAAGGTCACATATTACCTGAATCTTATTCAAATTCAAGTTTGAAATCAGAAAGAACCTCCCTTAGAGAGCTATATTCTCTTCCATTTCCACCTGCTGAAGATGGAAAGAAACAGAAAACACATACCAACTTCTTGGGTTACTCCAACTATATCCTGGGAGCTACAGACAATAACAAAATGTTTTGCCATGCCATGAACAAGAACATCAGTTTTGCAATTATGCAATGTAAGTGTCCTGTTGCTAGAACTTGACTATAGATCCAAGCCAACATAGCTTAGGTTTTATGTGTGCCACATCCCACTTTTTTTGAAACCAAATTTCATATTATTTAATCTTTAGCTTTGGATTATGTATTAGTCTGTTCATGTTGCTATAACATAATACCACAGACTAGATTGCTTAAACAATGGAAGCTTATTTTCCCACATTCTTACAGTTCTGAAGGCTGGAAGTCTAAGGTCAAGACTGGTTTCTAGTGAAGCCTCTCTTCCTGGCTTGCAGATGGCTGACTTATTGTGTCCTCCCTGGCCTTTTTCCTGGAGACAGAGTGAGACAGAGACAGAGAGATTTGGTTTCTCTTCTTCTTCTTATGAGGACACAAGTCTTACCAGGTTACAACCCCACCCTCACGATCTCACTTAAGGTTTATAACCTCCTTATAGGCCCTATCTCCAATACAGTCACATTTGGGATTAGAGCTTCAACACATAAATTTTGGGAGGACACAATTCAGTTCATATAAATTATAACACAGAACCAAAATAACACAGCTAAAATAAGTCATTTTATTTTCCTAGCATAATGTGTGTCTGCAAAATAATTACAGATTCAGGTTCCTTCCCCTTATTTTTCCAACATTTGTAGGTTGACTGATTTGGAGATACTGCAAAACTCTATCTGTATTTCGCCCAGCATGCAGAGAATAGGAAGGGACCAGAATATTACTTCCTTTTAAGAGTTCTGCCTAGAATTCCATACATCAGTTCTATTCATGTTGTGTTGGCAAAGATTGTTTTATTTAAAAGTTGGAAGAAGCATTTCCTATTAACATAATCTAGTATAAAAGTTTAAAGCACAAAATCAAAAATGTATAAGACGGAGAAAGCTTTCCAGTCTTCCTTGTTAAACGGCAGGGAACTAAACGAGCCTTCAAACTTCCCATTATGAGTATCTATGAAGACACAGGATTACAGGAACATCATTACAAACTTTATAGACTATTTGGAAAATAATATCATGAGTTAATATTCAAATGAACCTCTACCAACTGGATCATCATTGGGGAAGAGGAAGATTTAGATGCTAAGACATGGTAACACATGCTCTACTTTCTACTGGGAAATTATGTCCTAACAGTTCATGTAGAGTCACTTCTGGCTGAGACTCAGACACTAGGCAGAGCCAAGTAATAAGTGCGAAGGAGAAAAACTGAACAAGAAAGGAAGATTAAATTGTGTGTATATCTGTGTTACTTACTTTTTCTGCTTTACAGTCTCAAAATGTTATTGCTTTCTTTGTCACTTCTGTTCTATTTGTCCTTGACATTTTATGCCTATCCAAGTAGACTTTAAGGAAGAAGTGAGGGTAAAAATGTATTCAGTCCCACATGTTGAAACCAGTTTGCATTACTTTTGTAGAAATTATTTATATAAAGAAAATAAACATACCTATCACTAGAAACTGAATAGTCCATGACTGTCAAATTTTCATTGACTATCAGTTTCTAACTCTTCCATGAAGTCAAAATGCAAAGTATAGGTAGGCGCAAGAATAAACTTAAACTGGGGATCTAACAATAATCATTAAAAAATGGATAATCCAGTATATATAAAAGAAGGCATGTATCATCTGCTCTGCTTTCCTCTCTCTAGCAACACTAGAAACATAAAACTTACAGCAGGGCTTGGGAATTTGCATATTGAATACACAAAAATATTACTGACTAGCAATTGCTATGCGAGAAAATAAATGAAGAGGAATGGAAGTATATGAAAATAAATGTGGGTTACTTGATTTCTCGCAAACTTTAAGTAACCCACATGTTAAAAAATTAACAGGAAGTGTGTTTTTTGAGGGGAATGCAAGGAACATATCAGTGACTTAAGTTAGGTTTACTGGACAGATCGAAATGGGCATATGTTTTATCCTAAGTGATAGTTACTAAGTGAAAAGACTTCTAAATAACTTTCTGTAATTTTATTGTAATAAGATAATTATAGGTGGATTGTTGGGCTTCTTTTAAACAGAGAAACAACAATTTTGTTTTTAGGAAAAAGAATTGTGGTGAGCAGTTACTTTTTCCAGATCAAAACTGGTGAGGTTAAAAGAATCACTGCTGTTTACAAAACACAGAACATCTATTTTGGTATATACCCTTCTTCAGATCAGTTGATTGTCAATCAGATTATCCATTTGACCTTAGCCAGATCCTCAACAGAATCAGCAGAAACTTTGTTCTGCAAGAGGAGCTGGAAGCCAAATAAAAGTCAGTTTCCAAATCCATTTGCTCAGCACAGATACAATTTATGTTTTTCCTTTTGCTTAGCAAGCAGTTGTGCTACGAATTTTTATCTTGAGAATTTTGGTGGTAATGAAACATTGCTGTAATTTAGGATGAGCCAAGCATGTATAAAAATGCAGAAATATGTCTTTCTTGGCCCACTGAGGCATTTTTTTAAATATCTAGTTGAAATATGTATGACTTCCCTGAGCTGTTTGGCATAATTCATCATTTAAAAAAAATCAATAAAGATTTTATTTTCAATTAGTAAACACGCATCTGCCAAGGAACTAGACATTCTTGATTTCTCTATTACATTTTAGAAAATTTTACAATACAGGAATGTACAACTGTCTATATTTATATAACAATACATTCAATAAATTGTCAGTAATACCCCTATATGCATATGGAAAAAGATGGATTTTAGATGGTCATATCAGGCAAATAGCAGATGCTCAGTAAGTGTCAATTTACTTTTATTGCTCACGGTTTTTTCCCCCCAATCCTGCTTCATATGAAATATTTGATAAGGAAATATAAACTGTTTCCATTCTACCATCAATATTTCTATATCTTAAAAGATATAGAGAAATATTGCCCAAATGAAAATAACATTACAAAGAACAAATTCCTTCCTATTTGTTTGAATTCATCCATTAACATATTGATTTTTAAAAAAGTGTGGGAAAAATGTTCATCAATAATATAACACTATAAAGACTTTCTAAGAACTATGTGAAAGAAAATCTAAGTTTTTAATACACTTATCTTGATGAGCACTGAGTATAAATGGAATTGTTGAATCACTATACTGTATACCTGAGACTAATGTAACACTGTATATTAACTATACTAGAATTAAGATAATCTAAGTTTTTAAATGTGTCATTGATTATTTTATATAGATAACAAATCATTCTCATCACATTAATTACTTAAATCAAAATTTCATGTATTACCTAGAAAATACAGGAAAGCAAGTATTAACATTCTTCAAATACTTTGTAGTTTTAGCAGAGGCATAAAGCTTTCTCTATGTGAGAATAAAGACAAAAATAATAAAAGCAAAATCATAAGGGAAATGTATATAATAAATCTGAAAACAAACGCTAGATGATAAACTTTCAGGACTGCTTCAAAAATAGCTTTCTTGGGGAAATGTTGAAAGTTTATCAAGCTCTGTAAGCTTTGTAAGTTCTAAGAGATTCTGAGGCAATTTTGCAGCAAAATGTTTAAGAGAATTTAATGCCACCGGTCATTTTCTAATGCTTTGGCCTGTCCAGAAAACTGTGGAATGTAGGCTCCTCATCTTCCACCATGTCAAGAGTCATACTGGCCTTTCTTTATTGTGTACATAGCATGATAAAAATATGTAATAGCCATACAAGGAGCAAGGATGTGGGGGAAGTGAGAACACTCATACTGATGGTTAGAATATATATCCATAAAGTTTCTGGAAAGGTACCTCTGCAGTACCTAATAAATTTTAAAACAGTGTATTTGAGTGAGAAATTCTATACTAGAAATATAAACCCCAGAAATAGAAGTTCACAAAGGTTCTAAAAGAACGTTAATTGCAGATTTGTTTATAATAGCTAAATATTGCAAATGACCAAAGTGTTGATCAAGAGATGGGTGATTACATAATATATGGTACACCCAAATCATGGGATGTTCTGGAGCTTTTGAGAAAAATGAGGCATGCCTATATGCAAAGTCATGGAAATATCATCAAAATTTAGTGATTGATATACAAAAGTTGACCAAAAATGTATCTACCATGATCTCCTGTAGGTAAAAATCCAAGTTATATAAGTTCTTTATTTGCATGTAAATGCATATAAATGCATAGCAGAAAAATATGCATTAAAGTCTTAAGAGTGATATTCACTAAGGATGAAAGCAGGCTGGGAAGAGGATGAAAAAAAGAACTTCTACTGTTCACTTTTATATTTGAATCTTTGAATCTTTTATAGTGAAAATACATTTATATATATATTATATACATATACGTATATTTATATATTTGTATAATAAGGACTGTGTATCAAAGCCAAGTAGGAATAATATTTAGATTTTTCATAGATTTTATAGTATTGACATAAGCAATAATAAGATGCTACCATTTATTTAATGTCACAAGACATTGTGATACTGAACTAACCACTATATATACATGTATATACATGTATATGCATATACATACATATATATATTTATATATATATGTAAAACCAACACAATAGGCTGAATCTCCGCTATCTAATTCCCACTGGAGAGCTGAAAATAATTTATTTTCTCTAGATATCCTTGCCTTTCTGCCTGTTACTTATCTATTCAGTTCAAATTAAGAATAGCCAAGACATGCATGCTGAATATATATATATATATATTCATACATATATATACATACACATACAAGCACAGTTGAGATTTAATTACCTTCACTATTCCCTTTAAACTAATATTATGCATGAGGAGTCATGGAATATTTTTACATTTACTCAACAAACATAGATCATTTAGGAAAACAATCACACTCAAGGAACAATCTAAAACTTGTTATTTTTGTTTTACCTAGAAACCACCTTGACCATGTACATGATGAAAAAATATAGTTGTCACTTCTTGACACTGGTATCGCACTCCTGACCACCTCTTTTTAGTACCAAAAACCCTGGAACATTTTCTTCCTGATTATTATCTAATTATGCAACTAGGATCCTGTCATTTCATACATGCTAATGATGGGAAAATAATATTCTTTTCCCATCCACACTACTTTGCTTTAAAATCAAAATCAATGGCATCATGTGAGGCATCTTGGAATTAATTTCCTGGATTGCATTTGAAGTTTACTTGAAGATGCACTCTGCCTTTGGCTCAGTTAAAACAATTTTCTGTTCAGCTTCAGTTTTATTACTCACATTTCGATACAATACTTAAAAAGAAATGGAAAGGCAGAGTTACCAATAAGAAGGAACAAAAGCATGCTTAGAGTAAAAAGGTTGCTTATGTTTACATCCATATCATGCCACTTTGTTCTTTTGTTTTATCATTAAATGCTCTATTTAATCCATACCCTCAAAAATGTCTTTAAACAGTACCATTTCATGGCCATACATAAGATGTTTTTAAGTTAACAATAATTTGAATGAGATGTTCGGCACACTAGGCTGAATCCCTACTAGCTAATTCCCACTGGAGAACTCAAAATAGCTTGTTTTCTCTAGGTAATTCTGCCTGCTAATTATCCATTCAATTCAAATTAAGAGCAGTCAAGACCTATATAAAAAGAGGTCACTCAAAGTGACTTGTTTCTCTAAAATGGTACTAAAAACTATTCTTCCTCAACATATAAGATTAGAGTTTTCTTCACACCCACATTTGGTCACACTCAATAAATAATTATAGGACATGTGGGCAAATTACATTTTAAAACATCTGATAAAATGTAATATTCATTACAATATGGTCAAAGTAAAATTTTAACAATTAAAAGGTGATTGCTACAGCAACTGTCTCAACCATGTGTGGAATTTTTATTTTATGGTATGTACCAATTTTTTTCATCTTTATTTTTATTCTTGTTCATAATTACCTAAGAAATGTTTTTAAATCAAGTGCTTAGCAACTCTTCAGATGGATTTATGTACCTTCTGCCATTTGAAGCAATAATGACAGAGCTTAGTGACAGGGCTTAGTGATGGGGCTAAAGTCCTACAGGTAATCCTGTGACTCTGGACCATCTCATTTCTCCTTTATGTTCCCTTCCTCATCAAAATGATACGGTAGAGCTTGACATTATCTAAGACTGCATTTAACTCTAACAATCTATATTTCTAATTTTCTTTCTTTTTGATAGCCTTAAAGACTACCATAGAGTAGATAATGCTGAGATGAATGAAGCGTATATCTGAGAAATATTTGTTAAAACCAAGTGATTGTGCAGGTTGTATATGAGATAACCCAGAGCCATTGACAAGATTTTAGACAAAGCTCAATTACTTGTCCACTTATTATCATCTCCAATCTTATATATCACAATCAGAGCACCTGGCTGGCTCAGAGGGTTAAGCCTCTGCCTTCGGCTCAGGGTCCTGGGATGGAGTCCCACATCGGGCTCTCTGCTCAGTGGGGAGCCTGCTTCCCTCTCTTTGTCCACCTGCCTCTCTGCCTATTTGCGGTCTCTCTCTCTCTATCAAATAAATAAATAAAATCGTAAAAAAAAAAAAAAAAAAAAAACTATCACAATACCAGCTAGTATGAAAACATATGATTATGGTATTCAAGTTAGAGAATATCCTATACATTCCGTTTCTTCATGTTACTTAATGGTAATTTATAAATTGTGGGTTTTCAATAATTAAAACCAAGAAACATTTTTATAGATATTTCTATAAAAAAATGTATAAAATAAGAACCATCCTTTTCAAATTTTGTAATATAGGAACCACTTTGTCTTTCCTCTCAGTAACTGGGATAACCTAATGCAATGAAAGAGAAACAGAAACTGGTCTCAATAGAAAAAAAGATTGTACATATGATCGATACAGTGTTACCCTTTCCCATTGCTTGACCAAATTTTAGGTAGGCTTCTTCCTGTCTCTAGGCCCTTGATCTACCTTTCCTTAGAGCATTTACTTAGAACACTTCTCAATGTAAACTCTTTCTTTGTTCCTTTGAAATGCATGTAAATCTTCCTCAACTTTCTTATCAGTTTTACAAACCAGGCATTTTTATTCCCTCAAGGATCTAAAAGCTATCTTTAAAATGTAAATAGAGAAGAAAATAGTAGCCCTATCTCCCAGATTCTGTGAGAAGGTAGGAGCCTAACTTCTGAGGCCACTGTCTTCCAATTTGTTAAAATACCTACTGTCATTAAGATACAAGAAAGTTCACTTTTTCCATCAGCCATAACAACATTCTTCTAGAAATGTCTCCTGAAGCAAGGGAAACAAAAGTAAAAATGAACTATTTGGACTATATCAAAATAAAAAGCTTCTGCACAGAATTGAAACTATCAATAAAACTAAAAGACAACCTACTGAATAGGAGAATATATTTGCAAATAGCATATCTAATAAAGGGCTAGTATCTAAAATTTTCCCAAGGAGATATACACATAGCCAGTAGACACATGAAAAGATGCTCAACATCACTGATCACCAGAGAAATGCAAATCAAAATCACAATGAGATATTACTTCATACCTGTCAGAATGGCTAAAATCAACAACACGGGGAACAATTCTTGGTGAAGGTGTGGAGAAAAAGGAACCCTCACGCATTGTTGCTGGGAATGTACACCGGTGCAGCTACTGTAGAAAACTGTATGGAAGTTTTTCAAAAAAATTAAAAATACGACTATCTTATGATTCAGTGATTGCACTACTGGGTATTTACCCAAAGATTACAAAAATACTAGTTTGAAAAGATATATATACCCCTCTGTTTATTGCAGCCTTGTTTAGGATCGTTAAATTATAGAAGCAGCCCAGGTTTCCATCAATAGATGAATGGATAAAGAAGTGGTATATATGCAATGGAATATTATTCAGCCATTAAAAAGAATGAAATCTTTTGAAAATTTTTGCAACATAGATGCATCTAGAGAGTGTAATCCTAAACAAAATAAATTAATCAGAGAAAAACAAATATCTTATGATTTATTCATATACGGAATTTAAGAAACAAAACAAAGGGGGAAAGAGACAAATATAAAATCAGACTCTTAACTACAGAGAACCAACAAATAGTTACCAGAGGGAAGGTAACTATTTACCTTGATTGATTGGTTGAAATAGGTGAAGGGGATTAAGAGTACGTTTGCCATTATGAACACTGAGTAATATATAGACATGTTGAATCACTGTATTATACACCTGAAACTAATTTAATGCTGTAGCTAACTATACTGGAATTATTAAAGCCAATTAACAAACAAGATGACCTAGGATCCCTCCACTCCTTAAAAAGTCTTTGGCCTTTTTATTTTTTTCAGCGGAATTGAGTTCAGTTTCTTTTTCCTATTGCAATAGACTGAATAAAGTCTTCCTTGCTTGTTTAACCTTAGTGAAATTCTTGCTTTGACATGTGAGAATTAGAGTGAGGGGAGAAAAAAAGTGTATCAGAATTTTCAGTTTGGGGACTTATAAAAACAACTCCAAAAAAATCATAATCATGATATTGAGAATACATTGTAATCTATTTAAGTCTTATTCTTATAAGCTGCTCAGTTAGGCTTAACTTAAACAAATATTTTAAGTAATTTTGAATTAACATCTGTTGGGGACAAATTTCACACTGTAGCTAAATTATTTTTCTTTATATCAAAGTCTCAAGCATTACAATTACCACAATTCTGAGCTTATATTCTGTTGATTTAGGACCCACAGTAAATGGTTTCTGGCTGGCAAGAGCTGGTATTTTAATAGAAAGGACAAATATTGATTTAGAGGGAATTACTAAAAGCCCATATGAGAAAACTGAAACAAGCCTAAAGGTGAAGCTGAATGTTGCTTATCTGCAGGCTTGGTGTATTATAGATGTAACAAAGAACAAGGGAATGTGTCCATAAAATAGTGAAAAAACATTAATAGAAGATTCATAATGCACTGATCTTAAGTACAATTCAATAAATGTAATGCTCTTTAGTGCTTTTGAGCTTCACCTCAGATTGCTTGTTCTTTAAACAATGCTTAGAGTTATCTTTTAACAACTAAAGATGAAAGAAGCTACCATGCAAGAGAGAAAAGATTGAAAGCACAAGGAAACAGACAATAGCCACTTCAGATGAGGAATGATGTGATTGGAATGTTCTTAAATATTAGCAAGGAGACAAATGAGAATGAAGAAGAAAAGAAGCTCAAGGATTTCTTTTTACATTTGTTTTTGAAATCTCTCATGGGTTCACCTCCATGTATTTCATAGAATTGGAGGGCATCTTTTATCTCACAGCTAACCAGGTCTCCATACAACTCTTATTTTACATTAAAAGGCTGAGAGAGTGAGAAACAGAGACAGAGAGAGGCTGAGGTAGAGAATTTTTTGCTTTTTTACACATTGTTAGTTAACAAAATATATTATTTTTAAAATATTTATTATTTTACATTAAAGTACAATTTGCTATGTCTACACATCAAAAGTTAGCAGTGTAACCTACTGATAATATATAGGAAGTCAATAATCACCCAATATCTTTGCCATTTTTTCTCTCCAAATAAATGGAATCAAATGTTTGTTTAGATATCACATAAATTTAACCTGAGGAAAGTTTCATTAAAACAATGAAGAAACTTATAGCCTATTCATTATGCATCACTCCTTAATTTATGTACAACTCTTTTTGAATTGATATATAATTTCCATTGTCCACTTGAAAACTGAAAAAGAAATCAGCAAACCAGGAAAGTGATAATGGTAATTAGGCAAATGAAACAGAATTCATAAAAATTAATTAGCTCTGGCACTAAGCAAAATTACAAATAACTTGTTTCTATTTTAACACAATTCTATGTGCAGCTTTTATCATTATTTAGGATTGAGCAGATTGTGTTTGGATAAATGCTTTAGCCAAAAGAGATACCAGTAGAATTCCCTTCCAAAAAAACAATTGGTATATGGGAATCTGTGGAATTGGCGTTTAAAAACAACAAGAAGACGACTCAGAAGAATTAATTTGACAATGGCTTTTCTTATCATTTTTGTGGGTGTCTCACAGTGTTTTACATTTGAGGCAGTCTAATTAAACAAAACAAAACAAAAAAAAACATAGAATTTCAACCCTTGAAGAGAATCTGAAAGTCATTTTGTCCAACAACCTCTCCAGCATTTAAACCTACTCTGTGGCATTGATTTTACTGCATTGGCTCAGTTCCTAGAAACTTAACAGTTACCATATAGTCTCACCATCTGAGAAAGCCAGTGATGCTTCATCATGCTTGTTTCCCATTTATCTACCTGGTTGCCACTTATGTTTATTGGCTTGTTTTCTACCCACACACACACAAAAACAAACAGAGAACACATCTAATTCCTATTTCACGTAATGTCTTTTTAAACCCTTAAGGAGACCTTCATGTGATGAACAAATACAATTAAAACAGATAAGTTATATATACTATTTAAAAATATATCAGTTTCCTTTTCTCAAAAAATTTGGGTTTTGATAACTTAATCATAAGCAATTGTGGTTCAGCCATCACTGGGTCCCTCAGAGGAGCCTTTGAGATCAAAACTTTTCAAATCAATACTAAAATATATTTCCCTCTTTTGTACTGATGGTACAAAAACAATGATGGGTAATACTGCTATGACACCTAAGCACAAGTCAAGACCATGGCATCAAATGACTAGTAGTCATTGAATCATCTGTTATCATACACTCTCTGTTTTTTTTTTTCTTTAAACATACTTTTACTTAAGACTCAAAATGTTGTCACAGCTCACCTCTATGGACATGTCTTCTTAATATCCTGTGATGAAATAAGAAGTTTGCATTAAACATTTTGAAATGCTTGACAGTAGTTTGATTTGCAAGTTGACGTAGCCACTTTCTTAACACCATTCTTACTTGAAAGAACAACTGACAAAAGGTGACTATTCAGAATTGTTTGACAGAAATTTTCTCAAAAATGGATGAAACAAGCCTGTTCAAAAATAACAGTATATATTGCCAATAGTAAAATTTTAGCTTTCAAATAAAATTTCAAAATTTGTATTTGCTACCATGAACTTATTATTCTCCTAATCCCTAAAGATTTTTCTGAAGAGATCAGTATAGGATAACACAATGAACCAACATTCCAAATAGACAATGATTGATGATGCAAAATTCCACATGATAAAAAGGTACATTCAAAGTGTAAAATAAAACAATGAACCCTAAAACCACAATTTGCTGTTACAGTGCATGGAAATTTGACATGGGATCAGACCTCATATTATAACTAACTTTTAAGAAATTACTCTTTGTTGATTTTTGACATAGTATCAAAAGGAGACTATACTCAGTTATCTGCAAAAGTTATTGGAATATTTCTTCCCTTTTCCTACTTCATATCTGTGTGAGACTGTATTTGCTTCATACATGTCAACAAAAGTAATATATCATAAATGCTTAAATTTAGAGTAGACATAAAAATCCAGCTATCTACTATTTAGACAGACTTTAAAGAGATCTGTAAAATGTAAAAAAATGCACCCTTTCATGATTTTTGTTTTGTAAAATAGATTTATCATAAAAATACATTATTTGTATTAACACAAATAATGTGCTAATTTCTATTTTAAAGAAATAAATAAATGTTTTAAGATTTGTTTTAATTTCTAATGTGATTAATGTTGATTGACATAATCTACATAAACAAAAGCCTTTTGAATTCCTTGGTAATTTTTAAGAGAAAGAAGAAATCCTGAGACCAAAAGTTTGAGAGTCACTGCTCTAAGTTTGCTTATCTCTTTATATTTATCTCTTGTTTCAACTTCAGTCATAGTTGATTATTCAGCCACCTTTAAGTTAATTTAGTTCCTTGAAGTCACTATGTTCTTTCATTCTTCTGGTCTTTTCTTTTGTTCTGTAATACTATCATTCTTTTGATTTTCCCTGCCAATGTTCTCTTTTTCCTCAGATCCTAAGATAAATACTACCTTCTTCCAGAAGCCTTGTAAGAGCACCCATTCTATTCTATTATCATTATACGTTAAATTGTCTGTCTCCATATTGGAGGTCTCCCTTGTTCATCCCTAATACACTACAATTTAAGGATAACTAACACGGAGGACAGTAGGAGAAGGAAAGGAAATGGGAAGTGGGGTAAATCAGGGAGGGAGATGAAACATAAGAGACTTTGGACTCAGAAACAAACTGAGAGGGTCTTGAAGTGGGGGGATGGGTAGGCCTGGTAGTGGGTATTGAGGGCACGTATTGCATGGAGTACTGGGTGTGGGGTATAAACAATGAATCTTGGAACATTGAAAAAATAATGTATAAAATAAAATATGACCCTCCCAACATAAGAATGACTAACATTTGCTGAGTCCTTTGCCCTAGGTACTGCTTGATATTTTGCATGTATTATTTCATCTAATCCTAACATTAGCTTATTGATGAAGCATCCATACTCTCCTTCTAATGATAAAGACATAAGCAGAGAAGTTAATAATAAGTAGCTCAGATTTCACTGTCAGCAAATATTAAAGCTGAGACACAAACTGCATTTGTTGACTTTTTTTTTTTTTAAAGATTTTATTTATTTGACAGAGAAACACAGCCAGAGAGGGAACACAGCAGGGGGAGTGAGAGAGGGAGAAGCAGGTTTCTTGTCAAGCAGGGAGCCGGATGCAAGACTTGATCCCAGGTCTCCGGGATCATGACCTGAGCCTAAGGCAGTTGCTTAACCAACTGAGCCACCCAGGCACCCCCATCTGTTGAGTCTTTACAACAAACTTCTCAGTGTCTAGCACCTAGTGAGCATTCAATAAGTATTTGCTGAATAGAATTTTCTTTCAAAAAGGTTTTTTTGCCCTTGGTTAGTTTCTTGGCTAGCACAACATTACATATTTTCCTTCAATGTCATTATTTAAATAATTTTTTGCTATTAAATAGGAAAAATGTAACTACAGACTAATAAAATTTAGAATACACAGACATACACACATATATTCAAGTATATACACATTTTCTTGGAATTAGTAAAATATTATCTAGCCTCAAAACTGACAAGAAAAATCAAAATTATATTGTTGGAGAAGTCCTCCTGAGGTATTATTTAGAAAAGAATATTCAAAAACTCAACTTTATTGTCTTTATTCTCCTAATAAAAGTGGAACTGTGAAACACGTCATATATTTCTTTCTTATTCTCATTCTCAAGAACAGTTCTCAAATAAATGAGTGTGAAAACCACTGGCCATAAACTATGCTAAACAATAGTGAGATTGAACATTTGATATTATCTATTCTAGAAGAAATAAAATTGCCAGCTTTAAATAAGATAGCTATCCATTTAATATCCCTGGATTCAGCCTTCTTTGATGGTCCAAACATTACTTAACATTTCAAATTAAGATGGAAAGATACTCTTAGGCAGATATACCTTCTTGTCCATATTTCCTGTTGTCAATTCATTTTGCTAGAGCGTCTATTACAGTTTTAGCATCACTATGACCTGGAAATGAACGGCAGGATATTTAAATTCTATAAAAATAACCAAATCTAAAGGTAAATTTATAGGACAAAATAATTATAGTCTATATGGAGAGAATATACGGAAATGCAGACATGTCCTGGGGTGGAGAAATTGAATTCTGTATAGAACTGAGTCAATGAACCACTTGGACCAAAAGCAGATTGAAAGAAATGTGTTAAGTAAATAGTCTTATGAGACGCCATTCAACTGCACATTTGCATGTGAACACTTATAGCATAATGAGGCTATAAAAGTAACCTAGACAATCTCTGTAGTTCTCTTATACTTTATATTATAACAGCTCTTAAAATTTAAATAAAAGAGAGAATGTGAGACATGGAATGCAGAAAATCCAATGAGGTATATGTTAATTAATGGGTTACCTCTGGAGAAAACTAGGACTCAATCCCATGGTGCAAACTATGAGAAACTGCATAAAATGCACCTCAGAATTAACTCTTCTTTCCAGAAGATAAAGATAAAGAGGCTGGCTGAACCAACACCTTTTCCTTGTTTGTTCAGGAATGACCCAGGGGTTTTTAACTACCTTGAAATCTCACTACTAAGCAGCCTTCTACAGCTCAGGAGAAAGCCATGAGTCAACAAAGCAAAGAAATTGATTTTTATATATTACATATATATTTATATATAAAATCTGCTGTGTGTGTGTGTGTGTGTGTGTGTGTGTGTGTGTGTGTGAGTGTGAATATATGCTATGGCACACAGACCTGGTGAGTGAACAGTACACTATAGCTGTGGTAAATTCAGGCGGGTCAAGGAGATTAAGCATAATATATTCAAACATGAATCATAAATTGTATCATTTGATTATGATTGTGTCCTGTATTAAGTCCATTGTGGGATGATTCTTCTAGGTGGCACTGTGTGCAACCTCTAACAATAAGATTTGTTTACAGTAGTTAAAAAACAACTTATAATTCTCATTTGCAGCTAGCAGAGGTCATAATTTACATTCATCATACCCTCCATCTACCCACTCTTAGACTTTCTTCCCTCTTGGCCAACATTTCAGCGGATGTAAGTTGTTTGTATGGTGGGGTCACCAGGAATTCATCTCTGGAGTGTCTGAGTCCTTGGTGCCCTTCACCTTATCAGATTAGGCTTTAGCAATTGTTCATGCACTACCGTCACTAGTCATGAAAGTTCCAAGGGATGCCCAGTAAAACTTACAAGTTTTAAACCTATTCATCTCTATCTTGAATATATAGCACTAACCAAAGCTTCTCATGAAAGGTAGAGTTATATCCACTAGTGTAGTAAATCCTTTCTTTACCTACTTATTCACTGACACAAGGACTTTAAAATGACCAAGCAACAGGAATATTTTTATGTTCAGTGGAACATAATGTCTTGTCACTGGGCTCTCTAATCCAGGAGAGTCTAAGTTCACACAGGCAGAAAGCTCAAATTCTGCAAAGTCACTGAGAGTTAGAGCTAATCCTACTTTCGCTCCTTGGTTTGGGGATCTATCTATTTTAGTTATTGGGCAACTGTGCCATAGATCTGTTTTAGTCCAGTGTATATACTGGTTCCTGGAAAACAGCAACCAAACCAGAGAACAAGCTGTCATCCTCAGACTCACTCTTAGATCCAAAGTGGTTTTACACAAGAACCTATGTCAAATTAGATTTTTTATAAACAATACATAGTATTCTGGACTAAGTAATGCAGGTAGGAAGGCAAACTCATATCCAGAGTAGATGAATATCCCAGTAAGATAAAAACTTTGTCCCCTCCACAGTAAAGGGATTTAGATGTGATTAATGAGCTTCTAGATGTCTGGCTAGATTCTTAAGATATGTTACCATATCTGGGGCTAAGCATTTCTCTCTCTTCTTATGGTTCAGGAATTCAGGAGTAGCTAGATTAGCCTTGGTGAGAGGGAGCCCATGCTGTTTGTGTATAAGTTCCTTCCATCATGCTTCCATAGCTGCTTCATTAAATGAAATATTTAAACTTCTCTTAGTACCTAAAAAAAATCAAAGAAAGAATAAAACTGAAAGTCATAATATTCTTTCTAAAATTTGCCTTTTAGTTTTAGCAATTAAAAATATACATGAATAACATTGTCTTTATAAATAAAATGCTGTGAAATAGGATTTACTCAAGACTTATTTGACCTTTCGGTTGAAAGATGATTTCTGAAAGCAAGTGTGTTTTCATCTTCTTTCTAAATATTTTAGATTAAAATTACTCTTTTTACCATAGCTAGACTTTGCAGGGAAAACCAACGGTCTCCACTCAAGAAAAGATTTAAGTTCATGTGTATTTAAAAAAATCAATTACAAACCCAAATCAGAATTATTCTCTATGAAGTAATGAAAATTAGGGCTTTTTAGAATGTCTCATCACACACCAAGGCTGCATTTACACATATCAGATATTCTACAATATTTTAAGCACAAGATTTTAAAAAGTGCTTATTTTCAACTAGTATTATTTTCTGGAAGAGTGATTTATCATGGAGAAATTTTCAAAATATGTTTATCACAAAACATTGGAAATTTGTCAAAGATATTACCTATGTATTGTTTTTAGCATTCTCTTTTGAAAATGTGAAGTAAAATGATATTATTGAAATGGGGAATTACTGTCATCAATAGACAGTGAAAATGCACATTGGAATTAAAGGCATGGATACCAGATCAAGACATAGAGAAGTATTCCCATTATTGTATGTATAACTCTACTCTTTTCTATTTGATTTTTTTGAGATATTTATTTAGAGCAATTTTAGGTCTACAATAAAACTAAGAGGGAAGTATAGATTTCTCATATACCCTGTGCCTCCACTCATGCATAACCCCCCCCACTATCAACATCACTCTCCAGAATGGTACATTTTTTAACCAAGGATGCATCTCCATCAACATATCTCAATCACCCAAAGTCCATAGTTTACCTTAGGATTCTCTCTTGGTTTTGTACATTCTGAGTTTGGAACAAAGTATAATGGCATACACCCATCTGTAGGTGTATTAGGGCATATTTTCATTGCCCTAAAAATCCTCTGTGTTCTACCTGTTCATCTCTCCTCACCCCCTATCCTTGGAACCACTGATCCTTTTATTGTCTCCATGGTTTGGTCTTTTCCAGAACTTTACATAGTTGGAATCATACAGTATGCTACTTTTCAGACTGGCTTCTTCCACTTACTACTATTAAATTAAGATTCTTCATGTCTTTTCATAACTTTATTGCAAGAGCCTCTGATTTTAAAATCTTGGTCACAATACACCGTTATCGTTTCACTCATTTACGAGCTTGACAAAACAATGGAGAGAGGTAATGGGACCCAGCTGTAAGGTACAGAAGCCAGGACTATGTTGATCTATCCATCACTGTAGATGGAGGAATCAACAATGCTAGGGAAGGTTATTTATATACACACATGTTAAAAGCATGTATCTAAATTAAAGAAGGTGATTGCCTCAGTTACACACCAAAGTTGGTAGGTTAACTAAGCAGAGGGAATCCATAATTGAACACAGAAATCTTTGGGTCTATGGGGAGCTTCTGCATCCTTTTTTCCCACTCACCAGTAGTGCTTTCATCACCATGGGGCTACCCCCATCACATGTTTATTTTTATTTTATTTTTTTAAGATTTTATTTATTTATTTGACAGAGAAGCACAGCTAGAGAGGGAACACAAGCAGGGGGAGTGAGAGAGGGAGAAGCAGGCTTCCTGCCGAGCATGGTGCCTGATGCAGGGCTCCATCCTGGGACTCCAGGATCATGACCTGAGGTGAAGGGAAACATTTAATGACTGAGCCACCCAGCAACCCCCTCCATCACATGTTTAGTATACCCTGGTGCAAAGAACTACACATATTTTGCTAAAACCACTGAGGTGGTTTTGATATAAGTGGGTCTTGCATTTCTAAAATATATAGGTCTTTACTCCATGTTTTTCCATACATAGACACCCAGGGGGGCTAGACCTAGCATTTTGGCAAGATTTTTACAACTCCCTTATCCAGCTTCAGAGAACTGATAAAATTACAATTATATTTTCGGTAGCATGTTACAGTCTATAAAGTGCTTTTCCTATAAAGTACCTCATTTCCTTCTCATGATAATCTTTACAGTTGGGCACAGAAAATAATATTATGCATAATTTTCAATGAAATTAAAGCTAAATTCATATGCACAAGTCTGTACATTTATTAAGTGGCATAGGATTCTTATATCAGGGCATATACTCTACTATATTCCAAATTAAATAACTTATCTATTTCTCCTTTATAAAAATGTAGGGCACCTGGGTGGCTCAGTGGGTTAAAGCCTCTGCCTTATGATCTCAGGGTCCTGGGATCCAGGCCCGAATTGGGCTCTCTGCTCAGCAGGGAGCCTGCTTCCTCCTCTCTCTCTGCCTGCCTCTCTGCCTACTTGTGATCTCTCTGTCAAATAAATAAATTAAATAAAATCGTTTTTAACAATGTGGAAAAAGTTTTATATAAAATTCTTTGGATGGGAATGGAGTGTTTGGGTAGGAGGAAAAAGAGCTATGTTATGACATTTTAAAAGAACATTTAATCTAAAGCAAACTGTTGCAATTTCTACCAGCAAGAGCAGCTCTTAGTTAAAGTAAATAAAGACAACATTTTACTTAAAGGAAGAACAAAAAGTATAGACTTTGGATTTCTCCATGGATGAAGTTTGTAGCTTTCACAGTGATGACAGCTTGTCTTGGTAGAATGACACCTTTGGCTAAGAAAATGCACATCTATTTTTAATGAAAAATTTAGCATAAAAATGTTGTATGTCTCCCCAAATTTGAAAGCTATTTTAAAAATTGAGAATGCAACAGGAATAGTAAGGAATGATGGAAATAAAACCAGTCAAAAGTCTGATGGTAATTGACTTGATACCAACACAGTCATTAGCAACTGTTCTTATGTGGCTTTAAGCAAATTGCTTCACTTCCAAGAGTACAAATTAAGTAGCCTTGATGAAATGACACACCTAACTTTCAACCAAGTCTTATACTCTATGATTTTAACATGTGGAAGATATTTATTAAGTTACTGAGAAAATGTAGTTTTAATGTTCTTATTTGTTTTCCATTATCATTGAAGAAAAGTGTGTAATGAATCTTAAATGCTTTCAAGCTTAATGGACTTCAAGCCTGTCCTTCAAAAAATGTTAGAAATCAAAGCATATGGGTATGAATTCCTTTTATATAAAAAATTAAATTTAATTAGAAATTACTTGGAGATGATTATGTTCCAAAATTCACAATGATGAAGCTTAGGCATCTTTAGTACAATCCCTTAGAAGGGTACTCGGAAATTAATGATGATATTAGAAGTTTAAACTAGTAGAACAGAGCTTCAGTGTGCTTCAATATTACCATAGAATCTTACTCAGGTACATACTCATTCTGAGTCAATAAAAAACTGGGCACTTGCCTTGATGGAACACAACATGTGGTCATAGAGGAAAAGAGATATCAGTGTAACTCCCACTGAGGCCATATACATTACAGCGTCTCTCGAAAAGCTTTTTACATTGTTTTTCTCTGACTTCCTAAGCTGAATAGCTATTTTCTTAAAAACATAAGAATTCTATGAGAATTCTAGAGGTGGTAAAGTTGTACACGAATCTTTTTAGCAGCTTTATTTTATTAAAACTGGAAATAGCATGAATATCCAACAACAGATGAATAGATAATTCGTGGTATATTCCCCTAGTGGCATACTATTGAGAAAAGAAAAAGAAATGAACTACTGATACACACAACTCAAATAATTATACTGAATTAAATGGACCCAGGCAAAAAAAGTGCACAACATGATACCATTTATATAAAAATATCAAATGTAAACTAGTCTATAATCACAGAAGCCAGATCACTGATTGTTTGGTTGTGGAGGCTAGAACAGAAGGGAGGAATTACAAAGGCACAGGAAAAAATTTGGGGAGTAATGACCATGTTTATTATCTTAATTTTAGTGATGGTTTCATGGGTATATATAAATGTCAAAACTTATCAAAGTTTAGGAGGTACCTAGGTGGCTCAGTTGGTTATGCATCTGCCTTCAGCTCAGGTCACTATCCTAGGGTCCTGGGATTGAATCTTGCGTCAGTAGGAAGCCTGTTTCTCCCTCTCCTCCCCACATGTGCTCTCTCTGTTTCTCAAATAAAAAAATAAAATCTTTAATGAAAAAACAAAAAGAACTTATCAAAGTTTATATTATAAATATGTACAGTTTATTGTATGTCGATTATGCCTCAAAAAAAGACATTTTTTAAAAAGCTGTAATAGAGTACAACAATAAAAATTAATTCCCAACTATATTTATGTCATCAACAGTTAAGATTATATATAGGGTTCACCTCTTTGGAGGAAAAAATCAAGGAAGGATTCTAACTTACATTTTTACTTTTATAACATATACCTTGCACGGTAAGTTCAAGGTTTTAAATATACTGCTGAATTTGTCTCCTAAATACAAACCAAAGAACTATGTATTTTCATTTTAGGATTTGAATTTACTTTCATTGTTTGAGATACATTGTTGAATTGATTTTAACTGGTGCTACTGCGTAGAGATTTCAATACTACCATGTCCCATCTGGAAAGATTTAAGAGGCCCTCAAGGAGCAAGCTGGGTGTTTATGCTCAACCTTGCCTTCTACAGAGGCTCATACCTTACACTTCAATTTTTATCCTTGCTACTACTTTGTGAAGAAACCTTCACTTTTATCTGTCCCAGTAAATAGTGTCTTATTTTTGTGTTCCATGATAAAAGTACTGCCTTCTTTTACTGCAAAACCTGCTGCTGGAGATCAGACCATCTGACAGTCTTTTAAGAGGCTGGCTCCCTTTCTCTAAACCACCTCACACTAACCAACTACCTTTCCCCCCAAAATTATTGAGGCATAAGTGACAAATAAAATCATATAAATCTAAGGTGTATAACATGATCATCTGACATAGTGAAAAGGATTTCACAATAAAGTTAGTTAATACATCCATCACCTCACATAGTTAACAGTGTGTATGTATGTTGAAAACATTTAAGATTCTCTGAGAAAATTTCAAATGTACAATATTTTTAACTATAGTCACCATGCAGTACCTCAGATCCTCAGAACTTAGCCATCTTTAACTGAAAGATCCTTTGGCCAACATCTTCCCCTTTTCCCTCACTCCACAGCCCCTGGCAACCACCATTCTACCCTCTGTTTCTATTAATTTAACTTGTTTTTTAGACTTCACATATAAATGAGATCATACAGTATTTGTCTTTTCTCTGTCTGATTTATTTCACTCAATATAATGCCCTCAAGGTCCATCCATGTTTTTGAAAAATGCAGGATTTCCTACTTTTCCTACCTTTCTGTGGCAGGGTATTAGGTGTATCTCTATTAGGTATATCAGTAGAGATGGTAACCATAATTATTAAAATCTAGAGTGTTTACTATATGGTTGGCAATATTTGAAAAGATTTCAACCACTTTACTCATTAACTCAAGCTACCTTGGGAGTAGATGCCATTAACTTCAAGTCGAGATAAGGAAACTGTGGGATGGAGAAATTAAGTAGATTGTCCATATTTTCACAGCTAACAACAAAAGATTTTGAATTTGGTCATAGATCATATGCCCTAGAATGGGAGCATCTTATCACCACTGCCCATGACCCTGCTGTCTCAGCCTCACTTCTGGGCAGAATCCTCTACAGAGGCAGGTACTCCCTGTGTTGGGATTACTATGGCTGACTATAGGTATAGTGTCGGTGACTCGTCTTGTTTCATGATCTGTTTGGGGTCCCTGCCAATGCACATGATGAGGGATAATTAACTTGTCCACATCAGAACAGGACAAGCTTCTTGCTTCACTGCCTTTCCTAAGGATACTATATCACAAATGGGAGACTATTTATCATTAGTTGTTTTTCTCTAATGTTGTATACTTAATTGCTGTATCTTATTTAGAGTGAAAATGATTAATAAAAATTTAGGATTCCAACAAATATTATCTTCAGTCCACTGAGATGTTTTTCTCTATATGACATTTTAAGAATTTTAAGGTTTTTAAAAATTTTTTTAAAGATTTTATTTATTTATTTGACAGAGAGAGAGATCACAGGTAGGCAGAGAGGCAGGAAGAGAGAGAGGAGGAAGCAGTTCCTCTCTGAGCAGAGAGCTCGATGTGGGCCTTGATCCCAGGATCCTGAGATCATGACCTGAGCCGAAGGCAAAAGCTTAACCCACTGAGCCACCCAGACGCCCCAAGAATTTTAAGTTCTTAACCAAATTATGCAGTAAAATAGATATTACTAATCCCTTGAAAATATGCATTCTCACAAATATTATTCTGGGTGAAATAACAAATACATTAACATGATTAGGTAGCTTATCATTATTTAAAATTTATTAAGAAAGCAAGTTAATTTTTGAAATATATCTTCCATATTAAAATGTGAACATGTATTAATATAGCTTCCATCCCAACTGAATGACAACCATCAAAAGCAACATCCATTAAAAATAGCAGATATGTGATTAAACAATCTCAAAGTATCTACCATTAAATATATTTCACAAGTATCTATAATTACATAAAGTAAAATAAGAAAGGAAGTCTTGAGTATTTTGGGTTATTCTCCTGACTCTAATATTTTCCAATTTCGTATAATCAAATCACAAATTAAATGCCTTTAGTGAAATCTCATTTTAAAAATTGCTCTTCTCTATAATTATGCATATTTAATTGCTATTACCTTTAAAAACATTTTATGTGTTGTAAGTAAATCAAATATATATCAAGTTTCCAACTTAGCTTCAAATTAGTTTTAAAGGGGTGAAATTAAAAGTTTGTCTTATTGAAATTAAAATGAAAAACAGCGATTAATAAATTATCTCTAATTCATGATAAAATTATTTGAGTTATTTCACTAAATAGAAGCTGGAGGAATAATAATTATAATTATCGCACTTTCACAATTTAAAACATGAAATATTTTCAAGGTTTACTGAAGACTACAGTATCAATGTGTGAGGGGTATGTTTGTTCTTTTTTTTGATGAATTTCTAAAAATTAATTTCTCTCATTAAAACAGATTTTTAAAACTCATATATATCTTTAGGTTGACCCAGGTGAAATTGCTAATATTTGATCTTTTATGACCCATAGAATATCACTTTCATATGATTCAACCTAACATCTTTATAACTGAAATGGTATTTATGTCATTATTTTATTTTATTTTTATTTTATTTTTAAACATTTTATTTATTTGACAGAGAAAAACACAACCAGAGAGGGAACACAAGCAGCAGGAGTGAGAGAGGAAGAAGCAGGCTTCCTGCGAAGCAGGCAGCCAGATGCGGGGCTCAATCCCGGGACTCCAGGATCATGACCTGAGCCAAAGGCAGAGACTTAAACACTGAGCCACCCAGGTGCCCCAATGTCATTATTTTAAAACTGGCTAATTTCATGATTTTCCTATACCCTTATTCTCTCTTCTGTTACATTATCTACTTCTCCTTTGGTTTATGCACTCCTCTCATTATTAATTATCCTAATAGCTATGTAAAATAATTTTTCATATAATTGCATTTAACATGTATTAACTTATTTAGGGTTCTATATATTTCTCTAGCTAGGAATTATTACCTCCATTTAACATATGTGAAAACTGAGGTAAAGGGGGATAAAATATCTCCCTGATTTTCAGGTATTAAATTGTAGAGTTATGATAAGAAGAGATCAGTGAGTTGGAAGACAGGATAATGGAAAGCAATCAAGATAAAGAGTAAAGGGAAAAAAAGAATAATAAAAATTAGAATAGTTTAAGGGAACTCAGAAATACCAATAAGTATAATAATATTGGAATTATAGGAATCCCAGAAAGAGAAGACAGATAAAGTGGGAGCAGAAAATCTATTTGAAAAAATAATAACTGAAAACTTAACTAATCTGGGGAAGGAAACAGAAATCTAGATCCAAGAGATATAAAAAGTCTCCATAAAAAAAACCAACCCAAGGAGTTCCACACAGGACACATAATTACAATGGGAAAAGTAGGAATAAACAGAGAATTTTAAAAGCAGCAAGAGAAAAGGAAACAGTTACATATAAGGGACACCCCATAGGCTATCAGCTGATTTTTCAGCAGAAACCTAGCAGGCTAGAAGAAAGTGGCATGATATATTCAAAGTGTTGAAAGGAAAATACCTGCAACCAAGAATGCATATCCTTCCAGGCTATAATTCAGAATAGGAGGAGAAATAAAGAGCTTCCCAACAAACAAAAGTTAAGGGAATTGATAACTACTAAACCCGCCCTATAAGAATGGGAAGAGTAGAAAGGAAAGACCATAAGCAGGAGTAAGAAATGTAGAAAAGAAAAAAATTTCACAGGTACATATCAACATAATAAAAGTAGTAGATCAATTACTTATAAAACCAGAAGAGAGGTTAAAGCCCCAAAATAGTAAAATCAAGTATATCTATAAGAATAGTCAAAGGAGGCAAAAACATAGAAGGATGAAAATTATGACACCATATATCTTAAATACGGAGGGGAGAGGGAGTGAAAATTTAGTGTACTTATAATGGTTTCAAATTTAAACAACAATTAACTTAATGTATATTGCTATATGTTTAATATGGTACACATAAACCTAACTATAACTATAAATCAAAAAATGGTAACAGATAAGCAAAAAATAAAGAGAACAGAATCCAAGGATATCACTGAAGAAAGTCATCAAGACATGAGAGAAGACAGAAGAAGAAGAAAGGAACGGAGAACTACAAAACTATAAGACAAGTAACAAAATAGCAAGAAGTACACATCTATCAATAATTACTTTGAATGTAAATAGACTAAGCACTCCAATCAAAAGATACAGGATGAATGAATATATATATATATCAAGAACCATCTATATGCTACCTATAAATGACTCATTTCAGACCAAAAAGACATGGGCAGATTGAAAGTGAAGGGATGGAAAAACTTTTGTCATGTAAAAGGAAGTAAAAAGAAAGCTGAGATAGCAATACTTACTTGGACAAAATAGACTTTATTTTTTTTTTATTTTTTAAATATTTTATTTATTTGACAGAGAGAAACACAGCCAGAGAGGGAACACAAGCAGGGGAGTGAGAGAGGGAAAAGCAGGCTTCCTGCCAAGCAGGGAGCCCGATGTGGGACTCAATCCTGGCTCTCCCGGATCATGACCTCAACCAAAGGCAGTTGCTTAGCCAACTGAGCCACCCAGGAGCCCCCAAAATAGACTTTAAAATGAAGGCTGTAATGAGAAAAATGAGGACACTACATAGACATAAAGGGAACAATCCAAAAAGAAGATTTAACTGTTACAAATATTTATGCATCTAACATGGGGGCACCAAAATATAAAAAGCAGCTAAAAACAAACACAAAGGAAGAAATCAAATGTTATTCAATAATAGTAGGGGATTTTAATACCCTGCTTACATCAATCATCCAAACAAAATCAATAAATTAATGCCCCATTTACATCAATCACCCAAACAGAAAATCAATAAGGAAAGAGTGGCTTTGATTGACACACCGGAACAGATGAATCAAACAGATATACCCAAACCATTCCATCCTAAAATAGCAAATACATATTCTTTTTAAGTACATATGAAATATCCACCAGAAGAGATCAGATGTTTGGCCACAAAAGAAGTTTCAACAAATTCAAAAAGACTGAAATCATATTGTGCATCTTTTTCAACAACAGTGCTATGAAAACAGAAATCAACCACAAGAAAAAATCTGGAAAGAACACAAATATATGAAGAATTAATAACATGCTACCAAGCAATAAGCAGATTAACCAAGAAATCAAAGAGGAAATCAAAAAAATATACGCACACAAATGAAAACACCCTGGTCCAAAATCTTAGTGATGCAGCAAAAGTTGTTTTAAGAGGGAATAGTATAGCAATACAGGCCTACT
>PITA01012882.1:36681-60019 GCA_004023965.1 Spilogale gracilis
AAAAAAAAAAAAAAAAAAAAAAAAAAAAAAAAAAAAAAAAAAAAAAAAAAAAAAAAAAAAAAAAAAAAAAAAAAAAAAAAAAAAAAAAAAAAAAAAAAAAAAAAAAAAAAAAAAAAAAAAAAAAAAAAAAAAAAAAAAAAAAGGTAAAACAAAACAAAGCAAAATGCAAAGCACTAGAAGGAGGAAATAATAGGATTAGAGCAGAAATAAATGAAATAGAAACTAAAATGATGAAAACAAAAACAAACCAAACAAAGGGAAAAAAAAAAAAAAAACACAGTAGAACAAATCAATGAAACCTGGAGCTGGTTCTTTGAAAAAAATCAACAAAAACTGATGCCAGATTCATCAAGAGAGGGGGGCGGGGGAGAGAAAGGGAAAGAGGACTCCAATAAACTCAGAAATGAAAAAGGAGAAATAACAACCAACCCCACAGAAATAGAAAGGATTATAAGAGAATATTATGAAAAATTACATGCCAATAAATTAGACAACTTAAAAGAAACATATATATATATATATATTCCCAGAAACATATAACCTTTTAAAACTGAATCAGAAAAAAAGCAAAAATTTGAACAGACCAATTATAATCAATGAAATTGAAGCAATGACCAAAAACTCTCAACAAACAAAAGTCCAGGACCAAATGACTTCACAGGTGAATTTTACCAAACATTTAAATAAGAGTTAATACTTGTTCTTCTCAAACTATTCCAAAAAATAAAAGAGGAAAGGAAGTTTTCAAATTCATTGTATGAGGCCAGCATTACTTTCATACCAAACCAGACAAAGACACTATCAAAAAAAAAACTATAGGCTAATATCTCTGCTGAACATGATACAATAATATTCAACAAAATATTAGCAAACCAAATCTCACAATATGTTTTTTTTATTGTTACTAATTTTTTTTCCAGTGTTCCAAGATTCATTCCCCATTCCCCACACCCAGTGCTCCATGCTTTAGGTGTCCCCAGTACCCACCACCAGGCTCTCCCATCCCTCTATCCCCCTCCCTCCAAGTCCCTCAGTTTGTTTTTGTGTCCAAAGTCTCTGTTGTTTCGTTTCCCTCCCTAGATTACCATACTTCCCATTTACTTTCCTTCTCCCACTGTCCTCCAGTTTACCCCTCATGCACCACAAGTAAGTGAAACCATGCGATACTTGACTTTCTCTTCTTGGCTTATTTCACTCAGCATAATCTCTTTCAGTCCAGTCCATGTTGCTACAAAAGTTGGATATTCATCCTTTCTGTTGGAGGCATAGTATTCCATTTTCTATATGTACCACATCTTCTTTATCCATTCATCTGTTGATAGGCACCTTGGCTCTTTCCACAGTTTGGCGATTGTGGCCATTGCTGCGATGAACATTGGGGTGCATATGGCCCTTCTTTTCACTACATCCATATCTTTGGGGTAAATGCCCAGTAGTGCAATTGCAGGGTCATAGGGTAGCTCTATCTTTAATTTTTTAAGGAATCTCCACACTATTTTCCAAAACGGCTGCACCAGTTTACATTCCCACCAACAGTGTAAGAGGGTTCCCCTTTCTCCACAGCCTCTCCAACACTTGTTGTTTTCTGTCTTGTTAATTTTGGCCGTTATGACTGGTGTAAGGTGGTATCTCAGTGTGGTTTTGATTTGAATTTCCTTGATAGCTAGTGACGCTGAACATTTTTTCATGTGTCTGTTAGCCGTTTGTATATCTTCTATGGAGAAGTGCCTCTTCATGTCTCTTGCCCATTTTTTGATGTGTTCATCTTCTTTTTGGGTGTTGAGTTTGAGTAGTTCTTTATAGATCTTGGATACCACAATATATTTAAAAAATCACTCACCACAGTCAAGTGGAATTTATTCCTGTGATGAAAGTGCGCCTCAGTACTCACAAATCAAACAATGTGATACATCAATAAGAGAAAGGGTAAAAAACATGATCATTTCAATAGATGCAGAAAAAGCCAACCAATTTACAATTGCACCAAAGACAATAAAATACTTAGGAATAAACTTAAGCAAGGAAGTAAAAGACCTATACTCTAAAAACTATAAAAAAACTGATGAAAGAACTTGAAGGTGTCACAAACAAATGGAAAGATATCCCATTCTCATGGAGTGGGAGAACAAATATGGTTAAAATATCCATTAGACCCAAAGCAATCTACAAATTTAATGTAATTCCTATCAAAAAGCCAACAGCATCTTTCACAGAACTAGAACAAATAATCAAAACTTTGTATGGAAACACAAAGGATCCCAAGTAGCCAAAGCAATCTTGGAAAAGAAGAACAAAACTAGAGGTATCACAATCCCAGAATTCAAGATATATGTGCTAAAAGGTATAGTAATCAAAAGAGTGTGGTAGTGGTAAAGAAAAACAAAAAACAAAAAACAAAAAACAGACACATAGATCAATATAACAGAATAAAAAACCCAGAAATGAATCCACAGCTATATGATCAGTTAATCTATGACTATGCAATGGGAAAAGTCTCTTCAGCAAATGGTACTGGGAAAACTGGATGGCTACATATAAGAGAATGAAACTGGACCACTTTTTTACACAACACACAAAAATAAATTCAAAATGGATTAAAGACCAAAATGTGAGACCTGAAACTATAAATGTCCCAGAAGAGAGCACAGGCAGTAATATCTCTGACATCTGCTTTAGGAACATTTTTCTAGATATGTCTCCTAAGGCAAGGGAAATAAAAGCAAAAAATAAACTATTAGGACTGTATCAAATTAAAAAAAAAAAAGGTTTGCACAGCAAAGGAAACAAACAACAACAAAACAACCTACTGAATGGGAGAAGATATTTGCAATTGATACATCTGATAAGGGGTTAATGTCTAAAATATATGAAGCTCAAAACCCATAAAACAAATACTCCAGTTAAAAACTGGGCAGAAGACATGAACAGAAATTTCTCCAAGAAGACATAGAGATGGCCAACAAACACATGAAAAGATGCTCAACGTCACCAAGCATCAGGGAAATGCAAGTCAAAACCACAATGAACTATCACCTCATTGCATTCAGAATAGCTAATATTAAAAACACAAGAAACAACAAGTGTAAGCAAGGACATGGAGAAAAAGGAACCCTCATGCACTGTTGGGGGGAATGCACACTGGTGAAGCTACTGTGGAAAACAGTATAGATATTTTTCAAAAAATTAAAAATAGGATTGCCAAATGAGTCAGTACTTCCTCTATTGGGTATTTACCCAAAGAAAATAAAAACACTACTGAAAAGATATGTGTACCCTTATGTTTATTATGGCGTTACTTGGAATAGCCAAGATACAGAAGCAACCTAAGTGTCCAGTGATAGATGAATGGATAAAGAAGTGATACACAGAGAGAAAGAGAGAGAGAGAGATCTCATTGAGATCTTTTCATTTGTGTCAACATGGGTGTATATAAAATGTATAATATTAAGTGAAATAAGGCATCAAAGAAAGACAAATACTGTATGATTTCACTCATATGTGGAATTGAAGAACCAAAATAAATGAGAAAAATAAATAAATAAAAGACAGAAACAAAAAATCAGACTCTTAAAGATGAAGACAAACTGATATTTGTTAGAGCCAGATGGGTAGAGGGATGGCTGAAATAGGTAAAGGGAATTAAGCATACACTTATGATGAACACTGAGTAATGTATGGTACTGTTGGATTACTACATTGTATACCTGAAACTAATATAGTGTTTTATGTTAACTATGCTTGAATTAAAAAAAATAAAAAATAAATTGTACAGTCATGATAGAAACCCATAGTCTACCTTCACAGCCTGTGCTCTCAATCATTCCACTCTGACTGGTTTCCCTTTTTAAGAGATGCCTCTGAATTATGGTAGTTTCCCAATTTGTCATTGATGTAAGAATATCTATTCAGAATATCCTTTTATTGCTTTGAGCAATATTTTAATTTCTGCTGTGACATGTACTCATTCACCCATTTGCTTACTCTTAGAATTGGATTTTTATACACTGTTCTCTATCTTACCTTGCCTTGACTTTAGATATATGATACATACTATGTCTATCTGAGCCTCCTTCATTTGTACTGTTTATTACAGTAGGGAAGAAATCTGCCACATTAGGAAAACATAAATCCATGAATGCCACATAATTTCTCTTTTTTTGGAATTGGCAATACTTCCTCTCGGATAGCCCATCTCAGCCGATTTCTAAATGTTGAAAGCATCTCTCCTGAAACTCCTCTTTATTTCTAAAACTAGCTTTTCCAAAGGTCAGGGTATACATGAGATTCTGTGAACTCATAGTGTACTTCTCATAGTCTACTTCTCATAGCCTACTTCATTTTCTTAGGAATGAACCTTGTTGATTGCTTCAGTTTGCTGGATATCTAGTATAACACTGACTGCATTTCCAATAGTAATATAAACATTTTTTGCTATCTTTTAAATTTTCTGTAATTACTTTAGTTGGCTCTTCCACTAGTTGTCATCTTTTCAATAAATGTGGAAAAAATGGCCTAAACTTGTGGTATTTCCAGAACATCCTCTTATTTCCCTACATTTTGTAAACAGTATTTGGATACACTTGCCTCCCAGTTTGTTTGATTTAGCCTGATATAAACTATTAAGTTCAAGGTCACCAGTACCCTTTCTATATAAATGTATCCAGACCATTTATCCCTCATGTCACCAGTAATCCGTTAAACACAATTCTTCTTCTCCATACCATGGATATTATTCAGAAGGTACAATTAAATCCCCTAGATTTGGGGTCGTGATATTAAAAAAACAAAGAGGTCACAGACCTTTATATTACCATACAAAGGCTTATATGTTGTGACAGTATCAGTAAAATCTGATATAAGCCTTCAATTCTTAAAATATGATATACTTATTCTATTTTCCTGATGCTAAGATAGAGTTAAATAGGAATAATATGGCTAATTATCCAATGATAATTTCTATTAATGATAACAATAACTATATGCATGAAGTACTTGCTATGCTAAGTGCTATCTAAATGAACATTTTAATAGGTAGTTTTGCATTAAACTTTCTCAGCAACACTAAAGATATGTTTCATATTTTTCCCCATTTTTCAGATGAAGAAACCAAATAAAACTGACAGAAAAGAGCTTGTAGCAGAAACACTTGGACCACGGGCTCTGATATTCTCATGATATGAATCCATTTGTTTAAGAAAGAACATAAACCCGGGTTTCTTACTTCACCCTACACTGCTTTTTCTACTCTGTCATCTGCTAAATAAATGTTATTATTGAAGTAAGAAAGTGATTTTCCCCAGGATACAAAGCATAAAAATTGTAGTAATTAGATGCAAGGCAAAGGCAAGTGTTCTGGATACTAACCTACATTCAACTTGGCTGTAGTTACATGCTGGGTGGTCCTGGGCAACTGACCTAACCTCTCTGAGCCTCCAGTGGATCATTTGTACAGTGGAATACAAGGCTGCTTCTCTAACTTCTGTAAGGTGTTTTAAGGATCAAGCAAATCTAACATTTTTAGAAAACTGCCTGGTACATAGTAGGTGCTCATTTTAAGACAAATTAATGCTCCTAATTCATTATTATTAATGCACCTAGTGCATTACCTAGTACTTTGTAGGAATAACTGTGTTATTTTAATATGTACCCAGATGAAAATCTGTATTCACAGTAGTGCTCAGCACCCTAATTCTACTTTCATACCATAAAAGATTATAATTTAAGTGGTCATTAGTGCAAAGGTGAGCAAAATTTTATTAATAAGTCAAGAATGGCAAAAGTAGTTACAACAGGAAAAAAATCTTGTAGGGAAAATGAAGAAGATTTTCACCTAAATATTTTGCTTATTTGCATCATTAATGCAACAATTTTATTATGTTATCAATATGTCCTATTTGTAATATTACTATATACATATAAAACATTTTTAAAAGTTTATGAGCATAGCAGATGGTTGAGATGTTAAAATAAACAAGAATGGGAACATTCTTGACCAGACATCCTCAATACATATCCTTCCCCTGCATATACCTGACAAGACTCTCAACAATAAGCAATCTGGGAAACTTGTCTGCCTTCCCTTTTTGACATGAAATTGCAGAAAAGTAGAGTGGAATAAGCATAGGCAATTGTTCTTGATCTTAGCTTTATGTCAGAACTACCTGGGCACCTTTTAAAGCATACATCTGGAGCTCCTACCCCAGACATATTGAATAAGAATCACCAGAGATGTAGTACAGTATCTTAATCTCTTTTAATCTCCAGGTGTGTTTCTTATATGTAGCTAGGAATGGAACCTCTGAATGAAGGCTTGAAATGGATTGTTCCATGTTCAGTCCTAGGTCTATCATTTCTATGTAGTATGGTATATTTGAAAATTGATAGCATTAACTTCTACTTCAAAGAATTGCTGTAAGAATCAACAAACATAAAAGTACCTGGATCATAATGGATACATAATAATATCTATCATATAAAAATACAAATATTAATAGGACCACAGGGGAAGGGAGGGAAAACTGAATAGGAAGGAATCAGAGAGGGAGACAAACCATGAGAGACTCTGGGCTCTTGGAAACAATCTGAGGGTTACAGAAGGAACAGGGTGGGGGATGGGGTAACTAGGTGATGGGTATTAAGGGGGGGCATGTGTTGTAACGAGCACCAGGTGTTATACGCAACTAATGAATTGTTGAACACTATACCAGAAACTAATGATATACTATATGTTAGCTAACTGAACCTAAAAAAAAAGTACCTGGATCATAATGGATACATAAAAATAATAAGTATCATATAAATATACAAATATTGACAGAAACATAGATATAACTATAAATACAGATACAGATATTTTTCTCCCTTGATTAACAGTAGTGAGGGTACCTCTTTGTTCTGGGCCACAAGGAAATCAGTTAGTATTCTGACAAGCTAGATCCTTTGCTCTCTGTAGTCTATCTGAAACCCATATCTCTGCTATATTTTTATGAGCATGTACTTTCAGTAAAGAATAGACAATGGTCTGATAGTGATAGAAAGTCAAAAATAATCACAGTCACTGGGCACAGTTCCATAACTGTTTCCTACCATAAGTTGTAAAATCATCCTATACTAAAATTACATGATTCCTCACCTCTGCTTCCTTCTTGGCTCATTGCAGCACCAAGATTGCAGCAGCCAGTGAAGAATATCATGAACCAGATCATTTCAGTCATTTCAGTACCTTGCAGGTTCAAAGAAAGAATATATTGTAGAACTGTGTGATTCACTGGACAACATGACTTGAAAAGGATAAATCTAGGATATGGGCAGGGTTAACACAAATCTTCAGATTCATGAGAAACCTTTAATGACTTGGTTTCAGACTTCTAGAAAGCAAAATAATTCCTTTTAAATTAAGGGTGCAAATTATTAGAAACGTACACTCATCTGGCTGAAGGTTTTGAGATATGGAAAGATTCTATTCTCAACCTAATCAGCATATACTTCTCTCTAAGTATAGACACCAAAATATATCAAAAGAAAATATTGTAAAGGAATAGTTCTATAGAAAACTATAGCTAATGAAATGTTTATCACAGTATTATGGCAAAATATTAGAAAAATATTCAACAATATGGGAATGATTAATTAAATCCTGGTGTGGCTCAATGACATAGAATGAGTTATATGGAATGGAAATCACTTCTTACCTACCCTACAATGCTGACACTATCCTCTTAGAGAACTCAGGTTAAATGTGACCTCTCACTTCTACTCTTCGTCATATTTTATTGTGGTATGTTGCCTAGACTGCTATGTTATGCCTTTCAGTACCGAGACACGCATTCTGTAAACTGCTGGGATTACTGGTAGTATAAAAGTTCTACATTGGCAATTATATCTCACCATAGGTGTTGACCCCAGAGCACTCCCTATGCTTGATCAAGATCAATTTCTTGATCTCTCTCTTAGACCTCTGCTACCCTGGGAAAGATCACCAACATACCTGGAATGGGACACCACAAACCAGCTGGAGTGATGCAACTTTTCATCCTCCAATTTTGGAATTCAGCCACTGGAAATTGGAAATAATGGCCTAGATATTTTTTCAAGAATTTTTTAAAAGATTGTATTTATTTATTTGACAGAGAGAGAGAGATATCACAAGTAGGCAGAGAGAGAGGAGGAAGCAGGCCCCCTACCAAGCAGAGAGCCCAATGCGGGCCTCGATCCCAAAACCCTGAGATCATGACCTGATCCTAAAGCAGAGGCTTAACCCACTGAGCCACCCAGGTGCCCTTTTCAAGATATTTAAGATATGTGTGTGTGTATGTGTGTGTGTGTGTGTGTGTGTGTATGTGTGTGTGTGTGTGTGTGATATCACATTTATAGCTTTAATTGTACTTTCTACTTTTAGCTTTTAGTGAACTAAATTTGAATTTAAACTATGTAGAGCCAATACTTAGGAGGATCATTAAGTAGAAACAAAAATTGGTTTGTATCAGTTCTATCCCTATTCAAATTGAGGCCCTGAAATCAGTTTAGCTGGTCTATTTTAATGAGCTCTAAATTGGTCTTTCTGCCTCAATTACTTGCTCTCTCTGATCAATCTAATGCAGTGCTGAAATAGTAGTAACCTTTTAATATACGCCATAAAACTTGTCAGCTCAAATACTTGCAGTGGTCCCAAACTGCCCCAGGAGTGAAAAAATAAACTCTATATTACTCAACATTCTGCCCCCAACCTAACTTTTCTAATCTTTTAACATTTTTGTCCTACTTTTTGTTTCTTACTATTGGCTTTTCTTTCCTCCATTTCTAATTTTATACCTTTTGTTTCCCTAAAATTTCTTTTTTCTACCCTGCAAGGTGTAATCTATCTGTTTGGGTCCAGATCAAATGACACTGCTTTGTGTAGCCTTGTTGTAACTCCCTGAACAGAGCAAAGCTTTACTTATTTCAAGTACCATATGTGTACCTCTCTGATCAGCTATGATGTTCTACCTTATATCAAAACAATAAGGAGCATGCCTATTTATCTATCTTCCACAAAACCTTCTTATAAAAAGTGCTCAAAATATTTAAAATAAGTCATAAAAAGTGAGTAAAGGACAGTATAGCCTAGTTGACACTTTTTCTCTCAATGAAATGCCTTTGAAAAGTATGGAATTGTTTCACTGAATCAACGCTTATTGTTTACTTATTAACAAAAACTGCTTTACTCTTGCTGACTAAGCCTTATGGACTAAGTATAACCCATTAATAATACGTTCAAGACACTGCAGCAATCATCCATGAAAGAATAGTCTTAGCATTTTCCACTGCCCATGTCTTATACTATGAACTCAGATACAGGTTTAAGGTGTCATTTTGCTGATGGTAAAACAAATCAATCAAAATAATTTATGCATTTGGAGCTTACTTTGACATCTCAATACTGTAACTACAATTCAGCTAAATTATGAAGCATCCAATGACTCAATGAAGTATGTTATACCTTCAAAATTTCAAGGAAATCTATATTTAACAATTTTTATAGTTCAGTTTCTTAAAAGGAAAGTAAAAGATGTTTTCTCAGATTCTAGTTCTGTAAAACTATGGAAAGAAGCAGGAAAAAAGTAAACTTCAGCATTCTTTGGTTTCTCAGTTTTTGTCAATTGAAATTATTATTATTATTTGCTCAAGGAATCTCCTAACATTCTCCTGATACCATTTTAAATTCGCCCTGACGAGGGGAGGTTGGAAGAGAGACAGAGTGTCTAAATTTCAAAAAGGCTATTAATAAAGAGAAACTATCTTACAAATCCCTTAAATTCACCTCCAAAAATAATGGAAGGAATCATTTGTATTCATCCAGAAATAGGAACAATTGAATTGTGAGCCAAACATAGTCCTAAAAATTTTCATGATTAACTTTCCTAAGCTTTACACTTACCTTATTAGGTAGGTTATATGTCACTAGCATGGAGCAGAGCTGAGCTTTATAGTCAGGAAATTTATTCCAGTGCACACATACTCAATCTTTATGCAATATTATATGTTGGAGGGCTAAAATATTTAACGAACACTTAATTTGTACCTATGACTTAAGAATTATGGATGATTTAAGTAAACAAAGTACTATAAGTTAATTGATACTATCATTTTGGTATATCTTTAAATACATGAACATTATGTGAAGGAGTATACTGATTTATTTCATTAATAAATGTGTTGATATTTAAATAAAAGAAAATGATATGCTTCACAGTATATAAAAAAATCAATCACAAACTTTAATGAGCAAGAAAGATTTTTTTGAGTGTAAAGTCAATCATTGTTGACATTTTATCTTGCTCATTTATATCACTAACACTTGGAAGGGAATATCCAGACAATCTGTTATGAGACTGAAGATGTACAGTAGGGAAAGGATTAATTAAGTGCTTATATTATATATATTTGGAGTGCTGCTATAGGACACCTTAATTGACATGATGTCCAGAAAGAAGTTAAACTGAGGACACAGTAGTGTAAGATATAAACAGTAACTACCAAGGTCCATCAGCCCACATCCTAGAATGACTTAGATACAGGGAATTTATAGAGTTATCAGTGTTTCTATAATGCTGATCTCTCATCTGGACTATTTCAATTGTCTCATAATTGTTCTCAATTTTACCCAGTAGTCTATTCAAATCCAGTATTCAGAGTGGTATTCTAAAATATGACTCAACTCACATGATTCCACTTGTCTGGGCTTTTGCTTGTACCTAAAAGAGTAGTTTACCTTGGACTAACCTCTCTACTGAAAACAGAAACAAAATATGCTCGAAAAAAAGTAAATATTTTGAGGCAAGTCCTATGCTTGCCATAACGTTTTGTTTTGTTCTCTTTTCACTTAAGATCATTTGCTTCTTCTGTTCATGAGAAAGTAATATCCAAAAGTTGTGGTAGTCACTGAACTGGAGAGAAGAAAATGGAGTTCAGAGCTACCAAGGAAATAAAATATATTAGAATAATGGGTCAATATCTTAGACAATATTGAACTACATGAAATGTATCCAATATTTTATATGCAATTTCTGATTTCTGATTTCTAAGCTGGGCAGGCTGGTAGTGACAAACTCTTATATTTGTTAAAAAAAAATACTGTAAAGCAAACTCTAGACCCAGCTGGCTTCACTATTAAAGTAACTTTAATTGTGCTGCCTCTCCCATGCAATAGAATTGTCACTGAGAAGTAGCTAAACAGCTAGGGATGATATTTTCCACAATTGTTACAGTGATGTGGCCATATGATCACATACTCTAACCTGTGGAATAGGAGCAGAAGTTATTACCTTTTTTCCTAGCTCATTACATAACAACCTTATGGAAGATGCATTTATTGTTAATGAGAAAAACAAGTATGCTCCTTTGTATAATGTTCATGTATTTACAGATACATCCCATTGGTTGGATTTTATACTAGAAAAGACCAGTCATTCATTCATGTAAAAAAAAAAAAAAAAAAGCATCTTGGAAAACTACTCTGTGTCTGAGACTGAGACCTGAGCATACCCTAAAACAAGGGGAATAGGGATTAAAGTGATGGCAATCCAAAGAACAGTGTTCCTGAAAGGACAGTAGGCATGGGAAAGACTGAAAGCAGGCACTGGATGGGGAAGAAAGATACACCTTCAGGGGAAGGAGATACAGAATGGGAAAATACAGAGAGAATAAGGGGAGGAGAGAGAGGAAGTGACACATCTCAAACTTTAGGAAAGTAGTAGACAAAGTCATTTGTTAAAACCAGTCAGGAGTAGATTACAAGGCTGAGACTGAGAATTTTGCCAGAGATCTGGAACAGTTACTCCAGTAAATGAGATAGAATATTACTTGGAGAGAAATAAATGGAGCAAGAAATAATGATGAAGACTCGTGTGAGGCTAAATAGCCACGCCACTCAAACTAAAGAACAGTGATGAACCAGGAAAATCAAGGAAGAAACTAGCAACACTAAATCTTATTAGTGAAAATCTGAGAGATGGTAGGTGAAAGAATTTCAAAGTTTCTAGAACACTGAAGACTAGGCATATGTATTACACAGTATTTCTTTTTATAAGAAATAGAAGCAATATTTAGTCTTTGAAGGATTTTAAATTCTAGTTAAGGACCTAGGACTTCCATACATTTTATTAAAAGGAGAGTTCAAGTAAAAATATGTAAGTTTTCATGTCATACATCTCAAACAAAATGTTATAGGGAATAATTAAGGTGGATGAGCTTGAACACATATTTATTGGAAAGGTGAATTTTGGGCAGAGACTGGGAAAGAGGAGACAGTTGGTTAAAATGAAGAGTTCAGGTTGCCAGAGGTATGGAGGAACCTCTGAGATCAGAAAGAATCATCAGAACTCTGGAGGTGTGTTGCCTTCAAACTCTCCTGAGGTTTCCCCTTTTGAGCGTTCTGCTAGGCACAAGACTAGCCAGGGTCAAGGAGGAAAAGGAAGAGAATGAGAAGGTGAGTATCTTTGCTTGATTCCCAAGGGCAGCCCAGTGAGCACCCTCAACTGCAAGAATGGAAAACATTTATCTATTTTAGAAATAAATAATTTCTCTCAGATAAATGTCTCAGATAAATGTCTGTACAAAATGATTTATCCTTACCAAAACTCATTTTTGGTTTAGTACAGCTGTAGAAACCAAACAATAACCTCTTTCTCCACTACCTAACTCCCACAACCAGGATAAGAAAAAGGAGGGGGTAAGAAATTTCAAAGTCTCATTCATTTTGAAGAAGCTATACAAGCACTGTCCTGTCAGAAACCAGAGGACACCATCCATTCACTCTTTAGGAAAGGCAATTTTTAATTCATTTCAGTCATTGCCTGTAATTGAGTTTAACAGCATAATATCCTTCAGTTGACCTACAGTCAATATTTTATTTCTCTTTAATATAATTGCTCACAAAGTAAACCAGTGTCTCTGAATTTCTGGAATGAGAGTAAAGCTTAAAAAAAATCAGAAACACAAACAAGCAAAAAAGTGTCAAAGCCATCTGTTTGGGGAATATCAGAACTGATGCAGGTAAATAATGAAAACAGTTTAAGTGGCCTTTTTTTCCATACAAAAAGAAAATTTCAGGACCTCATGGTATAAAAGTATCACATATGGAAACTAATTAAAACACTGTCCAAAGAAGCTTGTCATCTCTATATTTCAGTAAGTGAACAAGAAAATAGGACAAGATTGCTACAGAAATGGGCACACCAATTTGCTTTGAAATTTGTCATTATTTAATCGAAACACATTTCAGGAATCCAAGTTGCTTACATTACTGTTGATTTTTTCAGAAGTAAATTCAAGTTTGATATAAGCTAATGAAGAATAGCCATAAATTATAAAAGAATTTGAATGTGCTATTTCATGGCATCTTGAAGTTCCCATCATCAAATCGTTATGTTAACTTAAAACATTCAAACAAAAAGCCAAGGAAACTCATTCTACAGGTGTGTGAAAAAAAAGATAAAGTGGTGCTAAATTGAGATTCAAGTCACCTGAGTTCAACTTTCAGCTCACTGAGTACTTTGGTCACTCAAGACTTACCATATTCACCATCCCATCCATGATCCTCAATGGGTTGCTTTACTTGTACATGCTATCCCACTTTCATATTACCCTGGAGAATTTGGTACACATAGTTAAATATGTTACATTGAAATGAATTTAGCAATGTGCAAATTCTTGATTGCTCAGCATCTCCCTATCCCACAAAACACCCCACAACATTGATATATGTATTCTCTCTTTCTCCCTTGTTTTGTTAAATTTAGATATCTCACATGGACTCTTAAAGACAAACCTGTGAATAATCATTCTCACCATCCTACCTGGAAATCCCTTAATTAGAGTCAAACTGAGAAAGAATATTATTAGACCTCCAACTAGGTGCTTTATATATATGATCACATGTTATCCTAATGTCTGGTATGGAATATTATTATTCTTTTTTTTTCTTTTTGTAACCGATTACATTCATTTGAATTGTTTTTTGTTTTTTTCATTAATTTAATTTTATTTTTTTAGTGTTCCAAGATTCATTGGTTATGCCCCACAGCCAGTGCTCCATGCAATAAGAGCCCTCAGTACCCACCACCAGGCTTTCCCCTCCCCTCCTAGACCCTCAGTTTGTTTCTGAGTCCAAAGTCCCTCATGTCTCGTCTCCCTCCCAATTTATCCCACTTCCCATTTCCTTTCCTTCTCCTACCGTCCTCCACATTACTCCTTATGCTCCACAAGTAAGTGAAACCATATGATATTTGACTTTCTCTGCTTGGCTCATTTCACTCAGCATAATCTCCTCCAATCCAATATAATTTAACAAATAAGAATAAAGACAGTTGAGAAAATACCTGGCTTGCCAGAAGTCACATAGCCAGAAAGTGACACAGCTGGCACTAAAACAGTGTGTGTTTTTCTCAAATGCCCAAATAGATAACATTGTGCTATAGTGTCTAATTTTAGAAAAAAAAAAAGCAACCTGATATAAATGGGAGGGTCCTCATTTGTGAAAAGAGTTTACCCTAAGATCAACAACCCTTACCCATAATCCAGAACTGTATTTGCTTTTGGGAATGAATGTTTTGGTCCTAAAATGTGTCTGAACCATTTTTTTGTGTGTGTGTGGGCAGATTTGTAAAATAAAAGAAAATAAGAATATATGACTAATGAAAACATTTGGGAAGGGAATTCAGGTGTCAAGTTAATCACTTGGAATGTTAACAGTTACATAAAAATTAAAATATTCCTTTTTAACATAATATAACAGATATTTCAAATACTGGTATAAAAGCAAGCTTAGTTTGCCTGCACTCATAAAAATAGGATAATAGGAAATGATCGTATACATAAACACTCATGTCTGTCACATTGCGAGAATCTCCATAACAAATATTTCCACAGTGTCATTTGGTAAGCTGTATCATTTCAATATTACTCTAAGAAAATAACTTTTTTCTAAATATAAGTGTACGGAGATTAATAAAGTCCTTTCAATCTTGCTCCATCTGATTAGAGCATTATTTAGTACTGTGTAAGTTTTTAGAAATGTGTAAGGTGAAAGTATATGCAGATCCTTCCTTTTCTCAAGTCTGTACCACGTATCTCCCTTAAGCAGATACAGACTGAAAATTTTCACAGTGTAAGACACTTGGGTACCATTTCATGATTTTATGTGGAACCTGAGAAAGTTGCCACCTTACACACATGAGCTCAGTATAGCCATCAAGATTCAGAGATGACCTTTTGGTCCAGTTGTCTAGCATTGTTAAGATCAAGCTATTAGGGGCTGAGGCTTACGTTGATTTAGATCCTTTGTAATGTTTACCATAGTGCTTTGCTCATTCAGAAATATTTATTTATTTAATGAATAAAGTAATATATTCTTTGAGGGGGGGTGATAGCTTTGCAAACAGCAATAGTTCCTTCCTTCTTTGCTTCCTTCCTTCTGCCTCCCTCTCTCTCCCTCTACCTCTCTGTCTTTCTCAGTGAGAACAAGCTGAAGTCAAGGAATTTTGTCTCCATTAAGGAAAAAGTCTAACTAAAGATAACAGGGATGCATCTCAGCTTTTGGACTTCAAGAAGAATATTGCTAGCACATTCCAATTGTAAAAGGGACTATAAAACATGTTAAAATGCCTCTGAACCTCTTATTCAGACTAATCTTCACTGTTGGTGGATACCTGGCTCTTTCTATGGGTTGCTATAGTTGAGTTTATCAGAGTCAGGGGTACCAACGATCAGATATGCAAGCAGAGCCATCAAGTAGAAAAGGCAATAAATCCTAAGTCAGGAAAACAGTTGAAGCTGTGAAACTGATGAAGCAAAATAAGCAAAAAATAAGTGGTGAGCAGCAAAGATAATGGAAATCATAAACAGGCTGAAAAGACTAGAAGATTAGACTTAGGTTTTCAGGTTAAAGTCGCTGAGCTGGACATCAGGATAAGACACTTATTACAACTCAAGACATCTAGTTTAAAGGTGAAAAAATAAGGACAGGAAGGCCAGTTACTAGTTGGAGGGGATGCTTAGGTGCCATTACATCCAGCAGCTAGCTACTGGTGATGCCTCTCCCTCCTACTCTACCTTACTTTAGCTAAGAATTTAACATCCTAGTGTTCAGTTTACCTCCTACACAAATTTTCACACTGATTTTCAGGTTGTCACTTTCAACATTTTACTACTTATAAGTTTTAGTCATCCATTTTTTTTGTTTGGTTTCAGAATCACTCTTAGACAAGTACCTTTTCACAAAGGAAATACAACAAAATAAATACCATACACTCCTGTTGGTTGAAAATCTCTTTTGAATTGCTCTTTTTGATCTCCATCAAGGAAGTTGTTCAACATTTACCAGTAAGTTTCTAAAAGACCGGAGTCACAGTTTCTTTAGCTCAGGCATGACTATCTTGGTCTTGATCTCTCCTGACTTTCGGAGCTAAACATATTAGCTTAAATAAATGAATATGTCATTTTTCTATCTTTTCATGACCATTGATGTGATAGATATCAGAATAGAGTTTTTTTTTTTCATTTTCTACCTTGTGCTGATAAAGAGTGCAGAAAAGTAATAACATCTTTAAATGGAATACAACATCTCATGGGTATTCAGGACTTAGAGTAGCTGACATTGGCAAGGAGTACAGAATGAAGAGCATTGATGATAGGTCTATAATAAAAATGTGGTTTTATCAGAGAAGACATTCTGCTTGTCTTGCTTCCTTTATCTGACATCTAATCAAACTAGAACCAAATTATACCAGGAAAAATTTTATTTGTAGCACTAGATGCCATCGATTTCTGTAGACTAGAAAGTGGTCATGATTCCTAGCTGGCCACACCATTTTTTTTTCTGGGGTAAATCACCCCATTCATAATGTATCTTCTAGGAAATTAGCACCATAAATAATATTTTGGTGCTCATACTACTTTTGTCCAAGTAATGATTAAGAACTACAATATTCTGGGTTGCCTGGGTGGCTCAGTTGGTTAAGTGACTGCCTTCGGCTCAGGTCATGATCCCGGAGACCCGGGATGGAGCCCCACATCAGGATCCCTGCTCAGCAGGACGCCTGCTTCTCCCTCTCTCACTCCCCCTGCTTGTGTTCCCTCTCTGGCTGTGTTTCTCTCTGTCAAATAAATAAAATCTTAAAAAAAAAAAAAGAACTACAATATTCTATTGACTTGAAGATTATATAGAAGTCAAGAAAATAAAACAGTTTTTCTTTGTTCAGACTTCCACTACACAAAGGGCCTAAGAAATAGACCTTATATTTCTAATATTTTTGTAAGGTGTTACTTTATTTTTCAAAAGCAGTATTAGTATATAAAATAAAAATTTAATGTACTAAGACATTATTAGTTATACTGCCAGTGATAATAGAACAAATAGTCTATATTTTGATTTTTCTGAAGTTTTAGAAATATTTCCATGCCTTATTTGGACCTCACAAAATCTTATAAAGTAGGCTGCATTTTGATGGGAAAAATATCCTAAAAGTTATTGAATGCTAATATTGTGTTGGCATATTTTGGGTACTTGCAAGTATATTACCTTTATTTATTTTATTTTACTTTATTTTATTTTATCTTATTTTAGAGCAGGAATGGGGAGGAGCAGAGGGAGAGGAAAAGAGAGAATCTTAAGCAGACTCCACATTCAGCATGGAGCCCAACTCAGGGTTCAATATCACAACACTGAGATCATGACCTGAGCCAAAATCAAGAGTTGTATATTTAACTAACTGAGCCCCCCAGGTGTCCTTCAAGTATATTACCTTTAATCCTCAAAGGAATCCAGCAGGGTTAATTTATAGAAGAAAATGAGGTTCAAAGAGATTAAGTAATTTTTTTCTTGAATGCATGGAGAGTAAGTGAAATTCATTCATTCATATATCCAATTCTCTACTTACAATTCCAGTTGGATATGTTTGAGTTAGTTATCTCAAACTTTACATATCCAAAATTGAATTCTTTATTGTCATTCTCAATTCTGCTCTTCTTCCTTTTCCTCTTCTCAGTAAATGACAACATGGTCTTCCCAGGTGCTCAAGTAAAAAAATTAGAATCATAAATATTTCCTTTTATTTTCCCTCATCACACATCAAATTTATTAGCAAATACTATTAGTTCTACCTTATTTATTCTGAACCACACAATCTACCATCATTTCTACTTTGATCATTTTGCTCTAACCATAATCATCATTCAGCAAGACCATCTTAAAGAACCTCCCAAGTGGTCCAATTCCATGCTGACTCTCTCTCTCTCTCTAACTTACTTATTGAAAAGCAGCCAGAGTATCCTTTTGAGAAAGCAAATCATATTATGTCACTTTTGTACTCAAAACCCTTCAACAGCTTGTTATTTCACTCATTGTGGTAATCATGGTCATCAAGTTCCTGCATGATCTGTCACCTGCTCTTTTCTCTTCACTCTCTCATTAGCCCACTCCATGTACATTGGCCTTCTTCCTTGACCAAGCCAATCACATGCTGCTTCATGCCATTTGAAAATCTCTCTTTCTGGATTGCTCTTCTCTTAATCTACCATGGCATTTCATTTGAGTCTCTAATTGAATGCAATCTTATTTAAAAAAAAAACTATTTTAAATAGCATGCCAGTTCCTCTCCCCGTCCCTACTTTAATTTTCTTCTTAACACATCATCAACTGATACCAATTTGTTTATTTTCATTTTACTGTCACCCTTGTGTTATTAACACAGCATCTCCAAGATAGTAATAACTTGTTTTAGCTAATTTATTATGTCTTTAGCACAGAACATAGTAGACTAAGTTATTTGAAACAACCACATAATCATCAAATATTAAGTCTCACATATGCTAGACACTGTCTCCTGAAAGAGTTAAATCTAGTGAAAAAATACACATTGATCAAGTAGTTATTGGAGCACTGAGTGATAAAATCAAGACTTACACAGTGGTATAGAAGAAAACAACAGGTGGGCATAACCTATATTGGGATATCTGGGAAGAATCTCATAGATTGACTATGGGTATGAGTTAGATAGATATAAAGGGAGGTGGCAGGGCAAAAGAACTGCAAGAAGTGAAATGGGCAGATGCCAAGACTGCCATGTATGAAGCAAGCAAGCACAACTCATTTGAAAAAGTTAAAGATTTTTTAAATGGGAGAATTAAGAACCTTCAACAAAAGGAGAGTAGAGGAAAATAAAGGTAGGAAATACATGCTTCATGCATTAATCTTTTTCATAAATACAATAGGGCCTGTATAGACTAGAAGTTTTTCCATAGGTCAGTCTAAAATATGAAGACTGTATTAAAATATGAAATATGGATGTGGAAATTTCATTTGTGAAGTAACAGCAGTAGTATAGTATGGTAGCAATAAAAATGGAAAAAAAAACCCACAATGGATTCTAAGAAAATTCATTTTTCCTTTTTTTTTAGAGAGAGCACACACATGCATGGAGAAGGAGAGAGAGAATCCCAAGCAGGTTCTACATTCAGCACAGAGCCTGATGTAGGGCTCCATCTCACAAACCTGAGATCATGACCTGAGCTGAAATCAAGTCGACTCTTAACGACTGAGCCACCCAGGTGTCTCTCTAAGAAAATACTTTTGATTTAAAAAATCTTTTGTTTGATATTTTTTAAAAAATTATGTGAATGGATAGTGGTGACAGTTGCACAACAATGTGGATATACTTAATGCCACTGAACTGGACACTTAAAAATTGTCAAAATGGTAAGTTTTAGGTTATGTATATTTTACCACAATAAAGGAAAACTAGAATTAAAATACAGAGAAAATAAAAGACACTATTTAGTACTAGAAATATTTTTTAACCAGCTTTTGTGTTTTATTAGAAGTGGGAAGTAAGAAGTTATGGAATTAAAACATGATTCATAGATTTCTAGTTAAGTTAGATGGGGCTAATTTTAAGATGATTTTGATATATAGGTGGAAATGTCAAATAAACAGTCAAATATGGAAATCTGAAGTCCAGGAAAGAGGCATGAACTGAAAATAACAAGATGGGAGCTGTTGGCATGGAGATGGCAATTAAAGCCTTTGGGATAAATGGGATTGCTATTGAAGAGTAGGTAGGCACAAGGAAAGTGGACTTACAGACATTTCAACAGAAAAGTATGGGAGGAGAAGAAATAAAAGCCAGGAGATTATTTGACAGAAGTTGAGAGTTTCAAAGAGGGAGAGGTTAACTAAAATACACAGAGGCTATAAAAGATAGTATCTAAGAAGTATTTTTTTATTTGGTGACAAAGAGAACATTGGTGATTTTAATAAAAACACTTTGAGTAGATTATTAAGATTATAAAATGGAATGGGTTGGAAAGTGAATGGGTGGTGAAGAAATGGAGGAAAAGCATTTTAGAGTAGCCTATAAGAAGTTGTTATGAATGGGATCAAGAACTAAGCAGTATCTGGATTACTAGAGAGAATCAAGAGGCACTACTTTTTTTCAGTATGGAAGACATTTAAGCATGTGTGAATTTCATACAAAGGTATCTGGGGAGGAGAAAGTACAATACAAAGAGAGTGCTCTGGATTGATACTCCAGATGTTTCAAAAGAAAATTAGATCCAGGTCATAGCTGACCTAAGAGGAAGGACAACTTTCATCATTACAACAGGAGGAAAGAAAGGTCTCTTGAGCTGGGGACTAAACCAAGAGGGTTGTTTGTTTCCTACAAACTCACAGTTGTTGTTTTTTTCTTTAACCATAGTTATTTTTATAGCATAATCAGCATCTTCTGTTAGAAAAACATTCTGAGATACCAAAAATAATATTTAAAAATACTTATAGTTTTACCAAAATACTTTATTTCGATATTATCAAAGTGGCTTCTGTTTAACTCACTTCCCCAACATCTGCTACTTTACTTCCAGATACATGAAGCAGTTACTTGTTCTTTGAAAAGGCTATCTACTCTCATGGCCTAATGTCTATCTGCTTTGCCAAACCAAATCTTAATCTTCTTTGTGCCTGAAGAGCAGACCAACAATGGGAGAAAACCTTGCCCTTTGAACAAAGAGAAAGCAGAGTTTCAATCTTATACTTTAAAACCCATTCATTTCGATCTTGGTCCATACCAACCACATTTAAAATTCCGTTTCAAAGTTTCCCCCTGCAAACCCTTATACATTTTTCCTTTGCATTCATATTTTGTCCCCTGCCATTTCTTTTTCCCCAAACCATCTCACTTAGGACAAAACTATCTTTTTTTACCTGCAACAAAAATGCATTCCCATTCTTTGCCTTTTTTACTAATCTCCTACTTTTTCACATATAGGGTTGTTTTCCTTATTTCCATCAGTCTTATTACAGTCAGAAGAATTTTACATTCTTTAGAAACCTCAATCTCCAGTGAAGACTAAGGAGTAAACTATTGTAAACTGTTACACCAGAATTCAGTTTTCTGAGTTGGGCTGCCCGCTCGAGCCTCCTGCCCGTGCTGGATGGAGCCACGGGGCCCGGGAGCCTCCAGCTTGGGCTCTGACAGCTGCGCAGGGTGTTTTGCTCCGGCCGGCCTCTGGGCCCCCAGGCACAGCTTTCAACCAGTCTGTGGGCCCCACGGCCACAGTGCAGCACCTGATAGCTCAGAGTGCTGCTGCCTTTCCAGCCAGAAGTGCACAGTCTGGGACAGTGGGTTCACTGGGCTTCCCTCCCATTATGAACGGTGTCACAGAAAAAAGGTGGGGCACTCCCAGATGCTGTCCTGCTCATGTCCCTCGCAGGAACTTTGGGGCTTCTTAGCTAAGGTCTGTCCATATAAGCCCTGGACCAGGTTACCCCCGTGGGGGTAAATGACCGTTATGCCATATGACACCCCGCAAGACTCAGGGTGCAGCCCATTCAGACTCCACAGCCAAAGCGGTGGAACTGTACAGACACACTCACACACTCAGGCACTCATCACATTCAGACAGGTTGGACATCCCCCCTGGGTGCCCTTGACTAATAGGGGAGTGATTAGGCCCCCTTTAGTGGCCTAGGCTAGGGGCCAAGAACCCCTCCACTTAGGGGACTTGAACCTGCAGGTAGGGGACTCAAACCCCTCCAGATAGGGACCTCCAGTCCCTCCAGGTGAGAAATTCTAAGTTCTCCAGACAGAGGTGGCCAATCCTCCTTCTGTAATCCCTTTAGTTAAACCTCGGTATCCCAGTCGTCAGTTCTCCTTGAGGGGGATTCTTATCCCGGACGAGCCCCCAAATGATAAAGTCCGATGTCGACCACCTCCCCAAAGATAAACCGAGGACGCTCAGGATAATGCAAATCACACAGAGAGGTTTATTTCCAGCTAGCTGGGGTCCAAGCATCTGCCCAGCACAGTGGGTTTCAGCAAGGACCCTGAATGCAAGGGTCTAGGGGTTTATATGCATTTCAAATAGCAAGCATGAGTCACACAGTAATTTTCTGCAGTTCTTGCAGTTTCCCACAGTTCACAACTCAACTGCCCATAACCTGGTTAGATAAGATAAAATTCCATGAATGGAAGCAAGATGCATTGCCCTAATCTTGTTTGTCCCGATAAGCCCGACATAGGCCTTGTAAAGGCCTAAACCACCAGGGAGTTATAGATAAGTAGAGGCCTAAGTCACCAGGGGGGTTGCAGAAACTGTCATGGCTGCCCTTAGGCTAAGCAGGTCCTAACAGTGCCAAGATGAGAATTTGTCACTAGGGATATGAAAAGGAAGAAGATATAATCTTTCAGAGATCCCATAGGAAAGAGAAACATGGATAAATTTTTATAACCCAAACTATACATACTGAAATTAGGAAAGTATTTTCACTGTAACAATACATATTAAGAAACTGAGCTCCTGAAGGATAGAAGATGTCCCATTTATCTTTAGCATAATAACTATTATGTAAATCCAGAGAATTCAAAAATAATTATTGAACTACTGAATAATTGAAAACAGTGGTACAAGCGTTATATTTATGAATAGTGTCATGAACGCAATAAAAGAGCCTAAATGTTTTTGTCACCATTCCATCTTGGGTTTTGTGAACTATTGATTATTTTTAGGGAAAGACTATTATGAAGACAAAATTTGCTAAGAAAGTAATTAATTAGAAAGATCAAAATCTGTGTAGTCCATGTATTTTTACCAAAGACTACACCTTTGATTTAATCTCAAATAAATTGCTTCTATCTACATTGTGCTACTAATCCGCTTCTCTAAAATAGCAGTACACATTAAAGGCTAATGATAGAGATCAGAGTATTTTTAAGTACTGATAATTATATTGCATTTTAAAATGCATACATTATACACTAAGTATATCTAATATTAATTTAGAGAAATACTAATGTTCTCTTATGTA
>PITA01012883.1:0-59849 GCA_004023965.1 Spilogale gracilis
ACATATTCCTGAGTAGGCTCGTCTTTAGCTTCCAAGTGTTTGATTTTCTCCTGAACTTTTTATGGTGATTGAGTTCCAGTTTCACGGCATTGTGGTCAGAGAATATGCAGGGAATAATTTCAATCTTCTGGTATCAGTTGAGCCCTGATTTGTGACCTAGTATGTGGTCTATTCTGGAGAAAGTTCCATGTGCACTCGACATCTCCTCCTTCTTGACTCCTGATCTTTTAGATTCACATATTACTGATTAAAAACAATGTAATGATAATATATCTTGCAAAAAACACTTAATAAAGTTGCTTCATGAAGTCCAAAATTAGCAGCAAATAGCATAAGGTGGCAGTAAGTTTCCTTTCTCTCTCCCACTGCCCCATGTTCCAAGTTTTGTAATGTTGAAGTCAGAGATAAGACAGATTTACTTTTATTCTCAGATCCTTCCCATGCAGGCTTTCTGTGTGCATTATGCATTTAAAATAACAATCGCCATTTATTGCACACAACTTCTACCAAGTGCTTCAGATGTATTTCTCTGATCATTAGTACAGCCCTGAGGCACATCTTTCATTAACTGTTGTGCATGAATAAGTAAGTTGAGATTCAGGTAAATTAAATGATAATGTTACATGTCTAACTACATGTCTAATGGTTAGACATTAGGAACCAGTGGGGACTCTGGCCATGGTCTGTGTGACACCATGCTGCCTGAAGCCCCTAGGACTCCTATGGACAAGGTAGCCATGTGTCCTGGATTGCTCTGGAAAGTCCAGATGTATGCCTATTCTCTCAGCATCCCATCTAATTGATATTTTTTCCCTATCCTTTTTCACTTTCAAAAGCACCCCAGTTTTGACTGTAAAAGATGGGATGGCCCTGCCTTTGGAATGCTGACTGATACCACAAAGGGGAAAAGATAATGTGTCTCAGTTTCTTCCTCTCTCCACAACTGTGCCCTTGATTGATTTTCCTTTTCTTTTCAGATGAGATGTACACTATCTCCTGGGGCCTCCACTTCAAGCTCCAAACTGTCCTCTGACAGTTTTTCTTTATGTTTGAATTTTATAATAACATTAAGATATGCCCACCAAGAGATCCAAATGTAAGAATGCTATTAGGTATGAAAAAAAAGGATAGTTAGTAAGAGTTTCAAAAATCATGTGGTCACTGGTTTATTTTTACAGGAATTAAGAAGGAAAATTGGACTAACATTTTATGGAATGCCTATAATGCAGCAAATATTATGCCAAAAGACATTTACATGAACAAATTTCTCCTTTTGCCAATTAGAAAACTCAGATTCAAAAAGAAAGTAACCTTCTCAGGTCCTGGATAAGGATCTTAACCTTCATGGGTCTGAGTCACATGCCTTACTTTCTTCTCAACACATTGCCTCCTAAATAAATGCAAATATAACATAGTCATGCATTAATATAAAAATATTGTTCACTAGATTAAGATCAACATATTCTATATTTTTTAAAAAATTGTATTTTTCCAAGGTACAATTTTTTTAAAAATATAGAATATGTTGATCTTAATCTAGTTTTGACCTATACACTGTTTTCTGTGTCATAAAGCCAGTGTTGATGAGAAATGAGCTTGCAGTAACCAGGCCTTTATTTATTCCTCCTTTTGTTTCCTATACATAATCACTAGCAATATGTATGCCTTTGTGATCAGCTTTAATTGTTTGGATTTGGGATGGAGGACTTTAATGAGCAGAGACAATTCTGTAAATCTGTATATTTTAAAAAATAAAGTTATAAAGAATGAACAAAGTAAAGTTTCCTTTTAAAATATAGTGACACCAATATTTATTTACAACCCTACAGTCAAATATTTGAGTTATTTATTTATTTATTTTAAATATTTTATTTATTTATCAGAAAGAAACACAGCTAGAGAGGGAACACAAGCAGGGGGAGTGAGAGAGGGAGAAGCAGGCTTCCCCAATGCAGGGCTTGATCCTGGGACTCCGGGATCATGACCTGAGCTGAAGGCAGATGCTTAACAACTGAGCCACCCAGGCACCCCATACTTGGGTTATTTAAAACATATTCTTGAATGGCTTCTTTCAGATATACATTCTACCTAAAAGGTCTATGAAAAAAGAGCTTGCAGCTTGCTGTATATATATATATATATATATATATATATATATATATATATATATATATAAGGACCAGCCAAGTAGAAAAAGTCAAGTATCACATGGTTTCACTTATGTGCGGTGCATAAGGGGTAATATAGAAGACAGTAGGAGAAGGAAAGTAAATGGGAAGTAGGGTAATTCAGGGAGAGAAACAAAACAAGAGAGACTTTGGATACAGAAACAAACTGAGGAACTTGGAGGGAAGGGGGTGGAGGATGGGAGAGCCTGGTGGTGGGTACTGAGGGCACCTATTTTGTATGGAGCACTGGGTGTGGGGAATGGGCAATGAATCTTGGAACAGTGAAAAAAATATTTAAGTAACAATATAAATAAATAAATAAATAAATAAATAAATAAATAAATAAGGACCTACAAAGGGCAGTGAGCTGGAGTAGCACAAACCAAAAAGGTAATATTTCCACCAATTGCCCAAATTTCTCAGCAAATATGCAGCCTGGGCTAGTTTTTTTGGTTTTTGTTGTTGTTGTTGTTTTCAGTTTAATGTCACCAGCCTTAAGACTGATTGTGGCCCCCTGCCAAAAACAAAAGGCTTTTTTGTCTCCTTATATTCTTTTTGAGAACACAGTTCCCATGTGAATTTAGTGGTAGCCCTCAATACAACCCCCTCCACTCTTCCCAACCCTCCATATATACAAAGGTTTTGCTTTGTGGTCTCTGTGGCACTTTCATGAATCTGGGGACACTCCAAGTAGTGACTCAGAGTGTTTCAGAAGCCAAAACCAGGTCACTGAGCACCTCTGACCCAGCAGCAGAAATATCCTGCCATTAGCCACGTACCCCTAGAATCTATCCTGTGCAGATAAATGACAAGGAAACATAAAGATTTCATATCAGGACTTGTGACCAAGGAAAATTGTGAAGTTGACCAAGTTTCCTCCTGCAAAATTCCAATTCTCTTGACCTCAAGCTGGAAATGGAACTTTTAAAGAAATCTAATATAGCAGGAAGAACATTGGTCAGAAGACTGGCTTCTGGTTCTACCTCTGCCACCAACTTGCTCTATGACTTCAGAAAAACCATTGTGACTCTCGGATGTACAAAAGCTTCACTATCAGAAATTATGATTCTCTTATTTTCTGGTTAACTGTTCCTTGCTAATGTGCCACTGAGATAGGAGTAAATGTGGTGTGGTTTTGCACACCTTTTACCCACTGCCAATGTCCTCTCCCATCCCTGATCACATGTGAACACCAAGAAGAATAGTTATTTGTTATATCCGCCTCCTGTGAGATGGAAAGCTCCCTGAGGAGGATGTGAGTTTTATCCATTTCTACATTCCTTTTAGATCAGGTATGTTGTCTACCACATAGTAGATACTCATCAAAAGGGGCTCACTTATTTTTTTACTAGCCAAAGGTTATAGCTGAAGAGCAATGAAAAAGCTGGGATAGCACAATGAATTATTAGCAGGAAAGTTAACTGTAGAAAAGGAAGTAAGTACCCTGCATTGCCTTTCAAATCTTATCCCAATGCCACCTTCTCTACCATTTTAAGGACAGCCTTTATTTACTCATATGACAGTCTAATGAATGTAATCATATAACTATTTGCTTTTTTTAAATTTCCTCAACATGTGGAATATATGTGTGGGGAAGGGAGAAAGAGAGAGGAGGAGAATATAGTTCCCCTAATTTGTTAACATTTCAACTGGGAAATACTTTCACTGTGTCATTCATATAGGTCTCACCTTTCCAAAATGAAACTAACCACAGATGTTATTCTCCATTTCCTAGCCCTACTCTACTTCCTACTACCACAGTGTATTAATTGAGTCATTTTAGTTAACTTTTAAATCAGCAATCTTAATGGAAAAACTCAAATTTTAAGGAGAAAAACTTAAGTGAGAAAAAGTGTTGAATCAATAACATGGGTGAATTCTTAAATAATATTCTATTCACACTGGATTACCACCACCCAGGCTTCTGATGAGTACACTGTGACAGTCAACATACCAGATTCCCCAAATTAAACATATTTCTCTATAATTAAATATCACAGCTTCATTGTTCCGATAACAAAATTGAAATATTTTCCACCATCATAATATCCTTAGCAGATAATGTCATTGGAATAGAATGATGTTACCACATGATAATAGGCTCTCGACGCCAAAGTCAAGTTATACTGTTTATTTTCAAAGCAGATCATTACATTGACTTTTTTTTCCATTACCAAGTGATTGATGTAGCTTTAAAGGTGACCAACAAAAATTTCATCAAAAAAAAAAATGATCTAACAGTGGGGATATGTGCTGAATGATTCAAATACCAAGGGAGATGCCGCATATAGCAGCATAGAATCCATTTAAATTTTAAGCTTTGCCAAACCTTCAGTAGCAGTTTGCTCTGCAAAATGAAAGCAGCTGTCAGAGGCCCCAAAGTGCCTCAAAACACAAAAAAATCTTATGTTGAGGTAGTCCATTTCTTGATAACAGAAGAACCTAGTATGTACCTAACAAACATCTACGAACTCATCTTGACAAGCAGACTGAAGGAAATTGGTGCTACAAATACCAGGGCCTGCAAATGGTCTCTTACCACAAACCAAAGAAAAAGCCTTCCCACACGCCTCGGAGACCACAGCCATTTCAGTGCCTTAGGGAAACAACCCTATCCGTGAGGTCATCTTCAAATTCTCAAGACTAACAATGAATACCTTTCTTTTAGATTCAAAGCACTTACACACAGGCCTTTCAGCTGAAACATGCTCAGTACAAATAACTGCATTATTACATTTCATCTCTCCTGCCTGGAGGAACGCAAAGAGACAGGAGTACTATCTCTAAAATAAAAATGCTAGGTGATTCAACTTGAACTGATTGACTTTCAAAATCAGATGAGGTGTTGAAAAAATATACCAACTTCTGTACACTTCTCCTTTTAACAAATGTTTCATGAGTAAGACACTGTTCTCAGGGCTGCTGGAGGTAGAAAAATAAAACAACAACAAAAAGTCCACTCTAGCCAGATCATGCTGCCTGCTCGCTGCTATTTATTTTCTCTGCATGAAGTCATTTGGGGCTGGGTGGATTCCAGTTGAGAGTACTTTGTACAATCAGTGCTTGCTGCTTGCATGAGATGTATGCCATGCACAATATTTTTGATGATGATGTTAATTGGTGTTGAACACAACTTATTTATAATTCTAAAAAATTATACATGTGTTAGGGATGTCTGAGTCTCCAAGAGCCTAAGTTACATGTTAAAGATTAAAAAGGACAGATTTTTCGACTGGACGGTCCAATAGGCTGACACAAGCTGATTATTTGCAAGTATGGTAGCCACAGTGTCTGGGAGGAAGTGTTAGTAAAAGAGATAAATTTTAATTGATAACTCATTTATGATGGAAAGCACAATAATCCAGGGCCCCTTCAAACATATTCTAAGAGAGCACTTCTCAATGTTATAGATTGCCCTGGGAAAGAGCTTGTCTATGCTGGGCTAGCCATAAACTCTTCAGCCCTGAATGATGTAGTAGTCCCACAAAATCCATAGTTGTATCCCATGCCAAGATCCTGCCCAGCTCTCCAGCAACTGCTGCTGTGATGTTCTCTGTTAGATGAAAATTCTCCTATCAATAAGTTTCCTGGATCTCGTCATGCTTGCTCTACTTTGATTTTTCTTTAATGCCCTGTCTCAGTCTCTTGCTCTCAGTTTTTGTGCTACTTTCTTAGCACCCTATACTCCTTTTCAGTAGCACTTACTCCATTTGTTATTGTTTTAATGCCTTATCTTTCCCATTAGACAGTAAAAAGTATGGCCTAGAAGTTAGCATCCGAATTGTTCTCTCTTGCAGTCCCAGTACTTACACAGTCCCTGGCACAGAGCAGGTGCTTAAAAATATTTGTTGACGGTCGTGATCCCCATGTGCACATCCGTCCCTAGCTTTGGGATCTGTTCTTGGTTAAGGGAAAAACCAGACTAAAACTCAAGGGACTCATAAACAAGTCAAACTTATTGCCAGGGCGAGCTTTTATCTTGTGCTAGCTTGTGGTAATCCAGCAACTGAATTATTACTCAGAAAAAGTCCTGACCCTGAACCCCCATTTTGGTTCTCTAGAGTTAAGGCTATGGTTTGTATTGACAGTTCTCTCATGGTTTGAGAGGAAAGCTGGCTACTCATTGACAACCTTCCGTGGCAGTTTATATTGACTAGTTTCCATTCTTAGACTCTGCCAATAAGAGTTAGACTCCTTAGAGGCTTTCTCTTGAATTTCTCTGATGTATGGGCATATTCCTGTTGCTGATCATCACACTCTAATTCAAGATCTGATTGAGCTTTAGGCAATTTTGCCATTTATCAAACATATTAAAATATCTAAATTAATTAAATACAATTAAAATAACATTTTGCTATAAAAATATTGAAAGATCTTCATAATTTTGTTTTAGAAATTATGCAGTACATATATCTGATTTACTTTAAAATTAGCAGTAAATTCTCTAAAGTCATGACTTTTTTGAGAATTTCAGCAAAATTTAAAAAAATCTAAAAATTGTTTTCAAATAAAGTCAGTATTAACAAAGAATATCTTTAACAAACAATAAAATAACATGTTATACCTATAGACACTGAAGTCAATATTTATTAATTTCAATTTTTCTATTGTCTTTTCATATTTGAAGCCAACACTTTTTTCAGTCCTCAAATATTATTATGGGATCCTGAAAAGCTGAGAGTCCCTAGGCAATATTCTTAAAGTACCAGAGGCACAAAATTGCCTTGTCCTAAAAAGCTTCTATTCTTTATTCTTATGAGCCAGTGCAAAGTTCCATGGCTGTCCTTTGCCAGCCTGTTAAGAAAGACCTACAAAGCTGAACACTTTAATAGCCAGCTATATCATGGACAATAAAGTCCATGCTGTTCTCTTGGGTTAGGAAAATCTCCATGCTATCATTTCCCTATCAGTATCATAAAAACTGCATAGTTTTTATAAAGACTTGAGAACCTAGGTGGTGATTTCATCGGATGACATGTCTCTTTGTCTATAAACCTCCACTCCCATACCATGTTGCCAAACAGGTGATTCTGAGGTTATATCATGTAGGCCCAGAACTTAGCCCCCAGGTACATGGCCAAAACCCAAAAATAGGTTGCTTTTGCCTCATACAGGGTACATTCCATTCCCTTAGCTAGATTCTGTGCTGATTTTGATCAAATCACTTTCAAAAATATTCTTGAGGCACTTGAGTTTCTCAATCAGTTAAGCGCTTGACTCTTGATTTCAGCTCAAGTCATGATCTCATAGATCCTATGACAGAGCCCCAGGTTGGGCTCTGCGCTCAGCAGGGAGTCTGCTTGAGGAATCTCTTTCTTTCCCTCTGCCCCTCCCCCCACCATTACTTTCACATGCACATGCTGCACTCTCTTGCTAAAATAAATAAATCTTAAAAAAAATTCTCAAAAGAATGTCTAGCTCTTCAACCAGCATTGCAACTCTAATCCCCAATCTCCTTAGAATGAGGTTGATGACCCTTTTTCTCAGGGATTATTTTTTCATTTATTCAACAAATAGTTATTGAGCATCTACTATGAATGAGTGAGTGAATGAACAATAAGAATGTGAGATGGAGAAGCTAAAAAGTAGCTGTGACCCACTAGAGGTTCCTCAGTCACTCAATAATGCAAGCCTCCAAAGACTTAGACAAAGCATATTCTGCTTAATGCAGAGCCCAGGGCAGATATTCTCCTGGTAACAGGCAGACACAGAAGGACAAACATGGCATACCAATTGCCATTGGATTTGTGTCCCAAAATAGATACTTCTGGTTATAATATTAGCTTACTTCAAATTACATATGCATCCCTGAAGTATTACTAAATAATATGTTTCACGGATTACTGGAGATGGGAAGACCTCATTAGATCATGTAACTCTCTCTCTTTTTCCCCCTGGTATCTCAATGAGCTTTCTAGTTCCCTATGATTAGTGGTATTTGGTTATGACCAAACTGTCAACTGTTTGAAAGCACTTACTTACTCATGTCAGTAAGGAACAGGTAAAAATGTGCACTCAACTATCTTTGCTGCTCTTTGGGCTTTACTTCTATCCACAGTGTTAAATCTTACAAATAGAGGTTACTTCAGTCTGTTTCAATTAATAATATGTAAGCAGTATGATGTTAATAAATCCTTCTAATTCCATTAAGTCTTCTTGGGATCTGAACATGATTAATAATTTATTTTAAATCACTGGGAAGCTACTTCTCCATTTCCTCCTAGTAGTCATCTGCTTATTTGCAGATTTATCAGTGAAATGTGAGCGAATTGGTCCACCAAAGAATCACAGCTCTTTGAACCAGACCTGTTGGATTTCCGTACGGCTGGATGCCAACTTCTTTGGGCAGGTGACTGATCAATAGGAGCAATTTGGTGAGTATGAAAAACACAAAAGTCAGGAGCCTAGCATGGGTACACAGACTAGCTGGATTTAAGTCCTGGATTTACTATTTACTATTTGTAAGACATTGAAACTTTTACTTAACCACCTGTCACCTTCATCTATAAAATACGACTGGCAATAGCACCAGCCATAGCGTTGTTTATAAAGATTAGATGAATTAGAGCAGAAAACTGGCTTACAATAAATGCTCAATAAATAAAACCAGAATTTATTTAAAAAGTGATGAAAATTTCTCATATCTGATTTTCTCTATGTATTCAAAAATATGTATTTGCTCAACAGAAATATAAGCTGAAGAGGAACTTATAGTACACAAGCTAAGTAGGGAAGCAAAAAATGTGCCAAAAAATTAGTTTATTTTTATTTGTTATATTTATTTTTTCTCTGTTATTTCATATGGCACATGCACATTTATGGCAGGCATTAATTTCTAAAATGGTCCCTTGAAATGCCATACTATAATTATTGGAACCTGTGAATATAAGATATAGCCTCCATGATTACGTTATGTTTTGTAGTATACTAGGGAAATTCTCTAAGTGGGTTTGCTCTAATCCCATGAACACTTAAAAGCATAGAGCTTTCTCCACCTGACAAAAGAATCCAAAGACAAAGCAAAAGGGAAAAAAAAATTTTTTTAAGATTTTATTTATTTGACAGAGAGAAACACAGCCAGAAAGGGAACACAAGCAGGGGGAGTGAGAGAAGGAGAAGCAGGCCCACCACGGAGCAGGGAGCCCAATGTGGGACCCAATCCCAGGTCTCCGGGACCATGACCCGAGCTGAAGGCAGTCACCCAGCCAACCGAGCCACCCAGGCACCCCAGCAAAAGAAAATTTTTGACATACAAATGCTGACTTGAAAACACAGGGAGTCAGTCACGTGAGAAGGAATGTGGGTAGTCTCTCAGTTGCAGAGAAGTCCTCTGCTGACAGCTAAGAAGGATATAAGGACATCCATTCTACAGCTACAGGGAATGAATTCTGTCAACAAAATGAATGAGCTTAGGTGTGAACTTCTCCCCAGAGCCGCCAGACAAGAGGTTTACTTTTTTTTTCTTTAATCCTTACTAAAATCCTAAAAGTAGAAATTAGTATTTCCAATTACAGATGAGGAAACCAAGCTTCACTGTCATTAACCAATCACCTTTTCTAGTAGCACACAACTTGTAAGTACTATAGCCAGGATTTGAACTAAAGTCTTGAAGGTAAAGTTTGAGTTCTTAATGTAATACTAACAATAATACAAAGTAGAACCTTAAAAACTATGCTGCTTTGTATTCACATATTCATTCAGCACTTACTAAGTGCATTCCATGCTTCAAAAGTAAAAAGACAAGTTCTGTCCTCAGGGAGGAAACAAAGTTAAAAAAAAAATCACTTCTTAGGGTGCCTGGGTGGCTCAGTTGATTAAGTGTCTGCCTTTGGCTCAGGTCATGATCCCAAGGTCCTGGGAACTGAGTCCCTCATCTGGCTCCCTGCTCAGTGGGGAGCCTGCTTCTCCCTCTCCCTTTACCTACTTGTGTTTTCTCTCTCTGTCAAATAGATAAAATCTTAAAACAAACAAACAAACAACTTCTAGCTAGAGATGAGGATAGACTTCATGAAGGAAATGTTACTAACTTGGGCCTACAAAATGATTAAGACTTCTCCAAATCAAACAATCTCGAGTTAGCTTGGAAGAAGGCTAAGATCTCGGTTCACCTGGGTCAGATTATATCTGAGACTTAAATTCTCTCCATTTTCAGTCCCTCTCATTTGGTGCATGACTTTTGTTTAGATACCTCCAAAGAAGAGAAAGATGTTCCACTGGTGACTCTTGAAGAGTTTTTCAAACCTGTTATTCTGTGGTTCTATCATTTTGATACACTTGAATTTCTTTCTATATTTCTTTTTTTTTTTTTTAAGATTCATTTATTTTAGAGAGAGAGTGAGAACACAAGTGGAAGGGAGAGGTACAGAAGGAGAGAAAGAGAAAGAATCCTCAAGCAGATTCCATGCTGATCACAGAGGCTGAGGCAGGGCTCCATCTCACAACTCTGAGATGCTGACTTGAACTGAAATCAAGAGTTGAATGCTTAATTGACTGGTGCCCCTTTCCACCTTTCTTTATATAGCAATATAGAGATCACTTTGGGTAAGAAAAGGTCTGAGCCTAAGGGAAGTCAATTACAGGAAATGACCAAAACAGGATATTACATGGTCAGATTTTCATTTTCAAAGATTTCTCCAGCAGAAATGTGGAGCATGGATGGAGATGGGGGAAGAAGAGAGAGGAGATAAGGGAAGAGCTATTGGGATGGAGACAAAGAAACTTAAAATATTATTGGGAAATAAAACTGACAATACTAGGGTGCCTGGGTAGCTCAGTGGGTTAAAGCCTCTGCCTTCAGCTCTGGTCATGATCTCAAGGTCCTGGGATCAAGGCCCGCATTGTCTCTCTGCTCAGCAGGGAGCCTGCTTTCTCCTCTCTCTCTGCCTGCCTCTCTGCCTGCCTGTGATCTCTCTGTCAAATAGATAAAATCTTAAAAAAAAAAAAAAAAAAACTGGCAATACCAGAGTTGGTTGATGATAAAAAGAAATTAATCAAAACAACTTCACTATCTGGTTTCGGAGATGGGATGTACACTGAAATGGAGACCAAAAGGATGCACAAATTTATAGAACAAAGTAGTTTATTTCCCTACATTTGAGATGACCACATAATATACAAATGGAATATTATTAGTCTAGTGATCAGAGAGGTGAGGTGTGATGAGATTGGGATGTCATCACCATTTAGGTGACAAGTGAAACCCTGCGAATGAGCAAGATTACCAGGGAAAGGTGCTGGAGGGAAGAGAGCAGTGAACCAAGGATAGAACATAAGCAACACCAACATTAAGAACAGAGAGAAGAAGGGAAGTGGGAAAGGAAAAAGAAATTGTAGGAGAAGCATGAAGAATACCAGGGGAAATTTCATATATGCATTCTTCTCCCACTATGGTATGTATACAGAAATACAAGTTCTGAAAAATAATTGAGATGTATTATTCCCCTTATTAAATCACTCCTACCTAACTGAAGGATTTTTTTTCTCCCCAGTTTTGAAACAGTATACCACTGTCTGAGTTAGAAAAACCAGAAAGAACTGGCCAGTACTTATAAAATCTTAAAATCTTCTGTTTTTCAAGTCACCCGTGTCAATTCCCCTCCCCATTCTCCTACAGTAAAGAGGTTTCCATGTTGTTGCCCTTTTCTGTAAATGTCCAATACATGACATCTGAGCTGAGGCCCTGGTAGCTCTAGGTTCCTTCTTGTTTCTTTTTCTTTACATGCAGCCTTGATTAAATGTTTTGCCTTCAATTAAGAAACACTTAAAAATTAAGAAATGCAAACTCTAAATTTAAATTATCTAGTGATTGCCATGTCAATGGCAATTGAGATTTTAGAGAAATGAGATTCTCAGAGAAAAATGAAGGTAATGAGGGTAACAGCCAGGGCAAAACCATACTTTCCTTATATTACTTTCTGCCACAATTTTACCTTATTCATCTCAGAAGAAAGGGAAAAAAAAAACTTTGGAAGGATTATATTTGGTAATCCTTCTTCATTAACAAAAATAATATCAAGAAGAGCAAATGCTTCTTTGATTCAGTTCCAGTATATTCAGTTTCCTCACGTTCAAAGCCTTGGTTTCACTCTACCTCCACCCCTTACATACACACTAGACTATAAAACCCATATGTTTCCTCTCCCTCTTCCCTGCTTGAATCTTCAGCTCATCACAAACCATTACATATTTTCCTTATGTATAAATTTAGAATCTTTCTTCTACCACAAGAATGCAAAGTATAAGAAGGTTGGGATATTTTTCTACCATATTTACAGCTTAATTCCCAGGATTTAGAACAATTATTGACCTGTAGTATATGCTCAATAAATGTGTTCAGTAAATAAATTAATGTTGCCACATCATTATCACATTTATTTCTACTGTTACTATACAGTGCCTTAATAAAAATAATCAAAGAGATAAAGCATTATTATAAATGATATTAACAAATGTGAGAAGCATAAGTAATACAAGTACTTCTAGTAATGCTCCTACATAGTTATATAACCTTGAATATATCATATATATTCTTCATTATATTCACCTATAAGAGAAGACAGTATGGTAAATTGACCCTTAAGATCCCTTATTGCTTCAGAATCTAATGATTTCAGATTTAGGTTGTCAATGAAATGAAGAAGAAAATAGAAAGGTCAATATATGTGAAAGATTTTTATAATAGAATAGTGGCCTAAGGAGTGGGATAGGTAAGGGATAATAGTGAGTACAGGGTGGGGGTAAAGAGAGGAAGTCAGCAGTAAACTCTGGTGAGAGTAGGGCCAAGCAGAATAGAAGTGGGAGAGTTCAAGAGGAGACAATTCATGAGGTGTTGTGGTTTTAAGGCAATCATTTTTGGTTTAAGGATGAAGGAGGCAAGCCATGAGATGTCATCTGTCATCTATTAGTTATAAAAAGTGTGTGTGTGTGTGTGTGTGTGTGTGTGTAACATTAGAGAAAGAACTACCCAGGAACAGTTTCTGTTGTAAACCCAGTGTGGCCATCAATCACCTAAGTTTCATGGCTGTGTCTATGGTGCTGTTGGTTTTTCTGGTTCTGTGAAGATGAGCAAATGGAGTGACCCATATATATTCTTATTTTTAACTGAAAAATCCAAAAAGAATTATAAATGGTTACTTATAGAATATCTCAGGAAACAGTTCTTCTATCCCAAGGCCTTTCCTTTCTGTCTTGTGTCCATTCACCACCACAAATAAAAGAATGTTTTCCTGAATACTTCTTTTGTTTATTTGGAGTTTCACAAGACCCAATCTCAAACTGATAATGCAGTCAAAACATGGAAATTGGAGGGTTTTTCTTAGAGAAAATTCAACTTTCTCAATAAGCACATTCTTTTGCAACATTCAAAATGACTTTAAGTAAATAAATAGTTTCATTTCTATCATTCTTTAAAAAAATAAACTAACATCATAGCATCTCAGAAAACTAAAGAAAAAATCACTAACATCCAATATACTAAAAAGAAAATCCTTTTCTCTAGCTTGTATAGCTATCCATAATTCTAGCAGGGTTTCCTAATTAAAACCAAAAAGGAAATAAACTCACTAAATCCCATTGGAATCCACTGAACACAGCTATAAATTTTAAAGATATAAAACAATGTTATGAGCATCTCTTTTGAATATATGTCTGCATTCTTTATTTAAAATATAATTGTTGGGGCGCCTGGGTGGCTCAGTTGGTTAAGCAACTGCCTTCGGCTCAGGTCATGATACCAGAGAGCCAGGATCGAGCCCCACATCGGGCTCCCTGCTCGGCGGGAAGCCCTGCTTCTCCCTCTCTCACTCCCCCTGCTTGTGTTCCCTCTCTGGATGTGTTTCACTCTGTCAAATAAATAAAAAATCTTAAAAAAAAAAAAAAAATATATATATATATATATATATAATTGTTGTGTTGAAATATCACTAAGAAAATGGATATGCCCTTAAATGAAAAACATTAAAACAATAATTTTAAATGACCTAATTAGTTCCACGAATCCATATAACTACTGCTTTCTAGCCAGTACCAGCAGGAAACTATGATTTCCTGGATTTAGAAGTGATACATAGCTTTTAATGAGCTTATATAATAATGCTGCCTACTTTTCCCTTCCAAATGAAATAGAAACTTATCTTTATCCATTTTATTTAAGACAAAAATTTGCATACCGTTTCAATCTTTTTTCAATGATTTCTAGTAATAAGTGAGAAGAGAATTCCAGACATATTTTAGGAGGCAGGAGTGGAAGGTGGGCCTACTCATTTTATTTCCATGAGAACTTTATGGACCTTATGGTAAAAATATGGGTGGGCCTCTTGGGATTGAGGAGGGGCCCCAGAATAGTCTAGGAATAATGGATCCTGCTTAGCTTCCCAGGCAGTGTACTACTTTGGAAAGGAATACATTTGAAAGCAGTAAGAGTCAAGGCACTTCCTTGGTCCATTAGCTATGGTGTTTGCAAAGGTGGAATGGCTTTGAGTACACTGTATCACTGTGGTATCACTGAATTATAATTCATCCAAGCAGTTCAACGAATGGGTCATGTGTGGGAAGAGAATAGTAATTAAGATTTATCAAATGAAAAAAACCCCACATTATTATAAGTGCTATATAATGCTTAGAGTATACTGCTTCTCCAACTAAACAGTTTTATTCAGAGGCAAAGAGAGTAATTTTTGCCCCATTGCCTCCCCTCACCTACTACCACCACCACCAATGAACAAGAGTCACAGTTTCTAAATATTTCACAAGTAAACCAATTCTTCCTTCCAGTGGCACAATAACAGAGCAAAGACGGATAAAGGCATTTGTTTCCTAGGGCTGCCATAATGAAATACCACAAACTGATAAGTTTAAAACAGACATTTACTCTCTCACAGTTCTGGAGGCTAGAATTCTAATATCCAGGTATCAGCAAGTTGGTTCCTTCTGGAGGTTCTGAGTTAGAATCTATTGTGTGCTTTTTTTGCAGCTTCTGGTGGTTGCTATTAGTCCTGGGCTTTCCTTGGTTGTAGACATACCACTTCAATCTCTGCCTCCATCTTCATATGGTATTCTCCCTAGTGTGTCTCTTCTGTGTCTATATCTAAATCCCTCTCTTCTTATGAGGATACCAGTCACTGGATTAGGGTCCACCTAATCCAGTTCGACTTCATTTTAACTTGATTATATCTGCAAAGATCTGATCTCCAGATAAAGTCACATTCACAGTTACCAGGGGTTAGAAAGACCATATATATATATATATAGGAGGGGAGGGCACAATTCAACAGACAATAGCTACCCTTGTAGAAAGATTGTCTCAAGAAGGAGAAAGGTCCCATCCATAGGTACTCCTCATCCCTGAAGTATGTGCTGAAGCATTTTCAAGGAATCCTAAAGTTCCATAGAGAAAGTTTAAAAATAAAGAGGCAGGGAGCACGAACAATGAATCTTGGAACACTGAAAAAATAAAATAATGTAATAAATAAAATAAAATAAATTTTAAAAAAAATTTTAAAAAGTAAGAAGCATTAGAGTAATTACAACTATATCAACATCAAGAACACTCCAGGCAACCTCCAGAGAAGCTGCGGCTATAAAGAATAATATTGTGACTAGAAAATGATGATCACAAACTCAAAAGCTAATGAGAGAATTTCGTAGTTTTAAAATGAAGTATAAGAAGTTATATTTCTTTCTTATTTTTTTAAAGATTTTATTTATTTATTTGACAGAGAGAAACACAGCTAGAGCAGAAAAAGAAGCAGGGGGAGTGAGGGAGGGAGAAGCAGGCTGGGAGCCCGAGTGGGGCTGGATCCTGGAAGTCCGGGATCATGACCTAAGCTGAAGGCAGTCGCTTAGTGACTGAGCCACCCAGGCACCCCAAGAACTTCTATTTCTAGTAAGCTCCTACGTGATGTTAATATTACCAGATCTTACTTAAGTCAGAGTTTTAGTAACACATATTTAGGATAAGATTACTGTCAAGTTGAAGAAAACTGATTGTGAGAAAGAGGCTGGCACATACCCTGATATTATCTAAGGCTACAAAGCTTGTTGGAGTCATGGAAATAAACACATACACAAACACACACACACCCTTGATATCACAATTTCTGAGCTGAAAAGGTCGATTTGTGGAGTTGCTGGACTGCTCTCCCATCAATGCACCTTCCTCTGCTTAGAAGGGTGGGAAAATGCTAAAAGCTTCTCCCCACCCCAGGGGCGGTTATTGGTGGGGTTTCGGTGTTTTTACTTTTGTTTTGTTGATATTTTATATGAAAGGTGCTTGGGAACGGAGGATAGGAAATAAACAGTGCTAACACTGGGGAAAAAATCCAGTGAACTGAAGTAAAAGCATCAAAGTTAACTAGCAAATCTCTTGCCTAAGGAACCCAGAAGTCAAAAATGGCGAGACCTAGGGGCTCCATGACCACACACAGGGTAATTTGACACTTTGCTGCATTCCCTACAGTGCCAACTAAGTCAACCTGAAGGAAGCCCAGACAGCAATGAGGGAGAAAGATAAGACATGGTGAAAGGGAAGTCATGCTCCTTAGCTACCAGGATAAAATGGTCACCCAAAGAAAAAGAGGGGGAGGCAGCAGCTTCACTGAAGTCTCAGAATGCCTTGCCCCAAGGCAGCCTGAAACTGAGCCTAAATGCCTCAGATGTTACATCAGCAGTCCTTGTTGACCCTCATCATAAATGGCCTCAAATAGGGTTTCTCTTGTTTACATGCAGGCACAAATGAATCACACAAAGTAGCAACTTCCAGTATTATTAAAATCCCTAGAAAACTGTAATATGAAGCAGTTAAATTCCTGGGAATCCCTTGAACAGTTCATTAAGAATGAATTACTGGCCCAGGATCCATTCACTCCAAGAAGAAATCTCAGAATCTGGTCATCTGTTTGAATTTTGACAAAAGCATTTCCCACATTTGGTGATTTTATTTGTAGCTTTCCATCAAATTATCCAGAAAAAAACTGACTGTGTTTTATCTTTGTGGTAATTATTCACAACACAAAATGGAGGTGAAGACATGGCATTCTTTTAAGCCACGCAATAATTTGGATATATGCTCCAAGTTTTTCTAGATATTTACAATTTCTAGAATTGTAAAACACTAAATTTTCTGTGTCTCATTTATACAGGAATAAAAATATCTGAAGATAGGCCAAAAACAAAGATAGTTATTTGTGAACTACCTAAAAGTAATGTTTACAAATATAAATTTATACAGCATACAAGTTATATATAAGTATGAAGGTATATACATATAAAATAATATGAAAGTATCACTAAAATATGTTATGACCCAAATACATTGATCTTCTAGTTTTTATGCACTCTTTTTCCTGTGAACCCCAGATACTGTTGTGAATATATGGACCCATAAAATTTTTTTTTCATCTGCACTGTTGTTTTCCAAAGGTTTAACCACAGTTGCATAAATATTTTTCCTATTATGAATCTAAAGCTGACTGTAGGGAAATAAGGTAATATAGTCAACCAGATTTTCTACTTGGGAGTAGAAAGGATTTAGGGAACTTCCATAGGGTAAGACAACATCCTCCAGGGAAAGCATCAGTTACACTAGTGCAGATTACAATAACAATGCTACTAAAGACTGAAATTAGAAAATATTATTGTATTATTATAATATATAACATATAATATATAATATATGTTACACAAATATGTTATATATATTATATAATATATAACATATAATATATGCTATATATTATATAGTATTAGAAATATTTTTTTATTTTGGATAGAGTTTTAAAAATCTATGGCATGTCTTATTTTTACACTCATTAAATTATCTGATACATTTATTTGACTTTTAAATTATAGACAAGTATCTGTATTTACCTGACTATTAAGAGAATGAATGTTCAACACTGAATTTCCTACATTATAGATGAAAGACTGGTGCCAACAAATTAAAGAGATAATAGAAATTGTAGCAAAAGCATGTATATTTTTGTCTTTAAACTACTATTTAATTATGTAAAAATAACTCATTTAAAAAATACTTCTTAAAAATATATAATTTCATGTTTAAAGCAGACAATAAGCCTGAAACACTTATTGTCAAAATCCACAATGCATTCAGAAATATCTGATTGTAATGTGTGAAATGATTAAAAGTTCAATCTGCAGAGAGGACTATGAGTAAATAAGTAGTGACAAGTTGAACATTAACAAAAGTCGCAGTACTATAACCAGACCACTCATTCATGCATGCATTCTTTCATTCAAAAAATATTGAGTACACACTATGTGCCAAGCACTGTCTTATGCTGGAGACAAAAACACAAACAAAACAGACAAAATCTATAGTGGGTAGAGCTTATTTCTCATTGCAGGAGACAGAAAATAAATATACAAACAAATGAATACATAACCCATTAGGTTCTGATAAGTACTATGACAAGAATAGAAAAGATAAAAGGACAGTGAGTAACAGTAGGGATGCTATTTTATGCAGAGGTGTCAGGGAAGGCTTCTCTAATGAGGTAGAGCCATTTAAAGCATAAAGGAATGACCCATAAGTGGCTGGGAAGAGAGTGTCCCACGCAGAGGAGACTAAAAGCACATCTCGAAGGTGAGAGCACCTTGGGCAAGTTTAAGGAACATCAGCCACTGTGGCTGCAAAAGAGGCAGGAGATGAACTTAAGGAGATGGAGGGGGTCAGAACATACAATGCCTTTTAGGCCATGGAAAGGATTTTAGAATTTGATGAGGAAAAAGTTAGAGAGTTTGGTCAAAGGATTGACAAGTTCTGGCTTATATTGTAGAAGGATAATTCTGACAACTGTAGTGAAAATAGACCATCAAAGGGCAAAGGTGAAAGCAGCAAAACCAGTCAGGAGACTATGGGACAGTTTGAGGCTAAGGTAGAAGTGGTAAGATTGATGAGGAGTGATTGGATTTAGGATATAGTTTTGCAGGTAGAGTTGACAGGATTTGCTGATAGATTGCTATGAGAGAAAAGAGTAGTTCCTTAGATGTTCACATGGAAAAAAATATATATATATATTCTAGGTTTTTAGGTTGAATCATTGATCATATAAAATTACCATATTTGTATATCAAAAAATGCTCAAGTGTCAGAAATTTAATATAATTCAGCCAAATAACAATAAATTCAGGAGAAATTCCCCTATGGATCCTATTTCTAGATCACATTATGTAGCAAGTAGAGTAACTAAAAATAGAATTATAAGAACTGGACCCTGGGACACTCTAACACTTACAGATGAAAACTGAGGAGGAAATAGCAAAAGGAGATTTAGAAGGAGTAGCTGGGAACATAGTAGGAAAATGAGGAGAAAATGGTCTTGGAAGACAATGTTCCAAGAAGGAAGGATTATTCAACTTTGTCAAAGCCTCTGGTAGGTTAAGTGATCATGAAGAAGATCCAGAAATTACCATACCAGTGAAACCCATTATGTCAGTGTGCAAAAGGCTTTTTGCCCATAATGTTACAAAAAAGACAAGTACCTAAAATGTGCTTTAAAAAAGAAAGTCACTACTGATATTATTAATGTCATTAAATTAATTGGTGCATAATTTTTTATAATTTAATTTCCTTTTTTTCAAAGCTAATATAGTACATTTTCCCACTACCTACACAGATTTAAATAAATATTCTTATAGGTTAGATCAAATGCATCTACACTGAAAAATAAAATCATTTTAAGTCAGTAGATTGGCTAAACTTCAAGCAGCCTAAATCATTTTCTAGTGAAAAATATTCACACCCACAAAACTAATCTTAAATTTGCCTAGTATCACAATAAATGCTCAACAAATATACTAGAGTTTTTGTACTATTCACCTACACTTGTTATGAAGTGATATACTGTCAGAATTATGTACAAGGGGAGGGTCATATAGCATATTTTAAGAAAAAAAATTAAAATACCTGAGTTGTTATGCTGAATAAAATTATGATTCCTAACTGATATTATGATGTATGTTTTCCTACTTTGTGTAAAGAGATCTGTTAAATTTCTATATCTTTTGCCAAAACAAAAATGCCTCTTAACCCTCACACATGTGCAAAGAAGACTATTATGTACTGGGGAAAAACTAGAGATGAAGATACAATGACCATGAATACATATGCACCTAGCAATATAGTTTCAGAATAAATTAATAATAATAATAATAATAACAATAATAATAAGAGAACTATGTACAAATTCATACTTGGAGATTTTAATCTGGTCCTTCCAGAAACTGTAGTTTAAAGCAACCAAGAATAAACAAAGATATAAAAAATTTAAAGAACATAGTCAATTACATTGAACATTAAATATATAAGGACATTCACACCCAAGAAAAAGAGAACATACATTTTTTAGTAAACATGGGCATTTATAAAAAGTAACTAGTAGTAGGGCAACTAAGGTACAAAATAATCCACAACAAATACCAAGTAATCATTACCATATGGGCTATCTTCTATAGCCCTAATACACTCAGATTTAAAACCAATTACAATAAAATAGACTTAAATCACATATATACACAGATATGATGAAAACATGCAACTGCATAATCTTAGGATATAAAGAAAATAATGTGGAAATTACAGTATACTTCAAAGTGAATGCCAATGAAAGTACCAAATGTCAAAATTTCAGAGGTTAAGTTGCATGTAGAAGGCTGTTTAGAGCTTTAAAGAAATCAATTTAAAAATAGGAAAGACATAAAATAACTAACATATGTATCCAACTATAAATTTTTAAAATGGCAATATAATAAATCAAACAGGGTACAATGAAGGGAAAAAAAAACAAAGATAACAACAGAAATCAATTTTACATAAAGCTTATTTATAATAAAGACGGTTAACAAAACTAAATAATTCTTTGAATAGATTAATAAAAAAAAAACCCCTGGAAATATTACTTTATAAAATTTAGAAAAAATAACTAGCAATAAGCTATTGGTATAATAAAGATTTTTAAAATAATAGAATACTATTAGCAATGATACGCCAAGACATTTGCAAACCTAGCTTAAATGGATACATTTCTGTAAAAACATAAGATGCCAAGATAAACCCAAGAAAAAATATAATACTTGAATAGATGAATCACCATTAAAGAACTGGATGTGGGAATGAAGAACTTGCCCTCCAAAAATGGCCAAACCTTAGCCCCATATGGTTTTGTAGTTGAATGCTACCAAACTTAGAAGAACAGATAATCCCTTTCTCATACAAGTTGTTCCAGAAAAATAGAAGAAAGGGGAAAGCTACCCAACTAATTTTATGAAACCAGTGTAATCATGAATTCAAAACTGGATGAACAAAAATAATGAGGGTAAAAGTATAGATATAGTTAACTTATAAACATCTTAATCACATAGAAATCTCTAAGTAATTAGACAACCAAATCTATCAATTTTTTTAAAAGTTAATATATCAGAATCCAACATAGTGGATTCAACCAATCCAAAATAGTTTTAATATAAGAAAACTTAACCAATGCAATTCACATTAATAAACTAAAAGAAAAAATCACATGATAATCTTAATAAATGAAGAAAAACTACATTTGATAAAGATCAATGAGCAAATTCTCAGAAAGCTCAAATGAAAAGAATTTCCTTGACTTGATAAAATTTTCCTTTTCTCTATTACTGTTCAGTAATACAGAACATTCTAACTAATGCAGTAAGAAAGATAAAAATGATAAGGGTTATGATAATTGCAAGGGAATGTGCAAGACATTATTTCCTGATGGTATGATCATTTTAATAAAAGAGAAACAGACAAACAAAAAAACTATTGGAACTAATAATGGAATTCACCAAATTTGTAAATATCTCTCACATTATAGAAATTTAAAAATCTATAAAATGAGAGTAATCTCTGAAGAATGAACAAAGTATTTGCAAAGAAAACATATCAAGTACTTTTAACTATCATAAAAGAAGACCTAAATAAAAATCCCATGTTTAAAGTCAATATAATATCAAATTTAAAAAAAAGTCTGCAGGGGAATACGCCAAACACTTAGATGTTTATGTGAAATAATAAAATCTCCATGATTCATTCTACCAGGTACTGAGACATATTAGAAAGTCACAGCCATAAAAGTGGTCTAAAACAGAGAAAATGAAAAACTATAAAGAACTTACCAAACTCAACACCTGAGGAACAAATAATCCAATTAAGATGGCCAGAAGACATGAACAGACATTTCCCCAAAGACAACATCCAAATGGCCAAGAGACATATGAAAAAGTTCTCAACATCACTGGATATCAGGGAAATACAAATCAAAACCACAATGGCTAAAATGAACAAGTCAGAAAATAACAAATGTTGGCAAGGATGTAAAGAGAGGGGAACTCTCCTACACTGTTGGTGGTAATGCAAACTAGTACAGCCACTCTCAAAAACAATATGGAGGTTCCTCAGAAAGTTAAAAATAGAACTATCCTACAACCCAGCAATTGCACTACTGGGTATTTACCCAAAATATACAAATGTAGTGATCTGAAGGGCCACCTGCACCCCAATGTTTATAGTAGCAATGTCCACAATAGCCAAACTATGGAAAGAGCCCAGATGTCCATCAACAGATGAATGGATAAAGAAGATAAATGGATAAAGAACACACACACACACACACACACACACACACACACACACAGGAAGCCATAAAAAATGATATCTTGTCATTTGCAAGGACATGGATGGAACTAGATGGTATTAGGCTAAATGAAATAAGTCAATCAGAAAGACAATTATCATAAGATCTCACTGATGTGTAGAATTTATGAAACAAGGCAAAGGATTAAAGGGAAAGATAGTAGAAAAAATGAAACAAGATGAAACCAGAGAGGGAGACAAACCATAAGAGACATTAAATCTTAGAAAACAAACAGAGTTGCTGGAGGGGAAAGGATGGGGTAATTAGGTGATGGGCATTGGGGAGGGTATGTGTTGTAATGAGCACTGGGCATTATATAAGACTGATGAATCACAGACCCATGAAACAAACAATATAAGTTAATTTTTTAAAAATTTTTAAAAAAATCTCAAAAAAAATGGGGCAGGATAAATGGTCCAGAAACAAGTCTACAGAGCATGCTTAGATAAGGAAAGTACAAATCTCAATTTTTACTCACAATATAGAATGCTAGATTTTTCCAAAATATTTATCACAAAATTTGACCTTTATCTACAAATCCTTACTGTTTTTTTTAAAGATTTTATTTATTTTTTTGACAAAGAGATCACAAATAGGCAGAAAAGCAGGCAGAGAAAAAGGAGGAAGTAGGCTCCCTGTTGAGGAGAGAGCCCACAGACCAACGTGGAACTCGATCCCAAGACCTGAGGTCATGACCTGAGCTGAAGGCAGAGGCTTAACCTTCTGAGCCACCCAGGCGCCCAACAAATCTTTACTGTTGTACAGAGTTATAGGAATGCCCAGGAGGGATTTAGTGGAATAAAATAATTTAATAAAAATATTTCTTGTTTATATCCAGTTCAATACACTGGTTACACTTGTTACAATGATGACTAGACATGCTCTACATCTAGTAGCTGGGAGATAAAAAACGACAGTAAAGCCAACAACTCTCAAAGCTCAAACCAAGATGCCTCAGGAAAAAAGCAGTATGGAATTTGCCAGAGAATTCAGATAGGGGCATGAGTAAAAATGAAAGTGGTTGGGACGCCTGGGTGGCTCAGTTTGTTAAGTGACTGCCTTCAGCTCAGGTCATGATCTGGAGACCTGGGATCGAGGCCCGCAATGGGCTCCCTGCTCAGTGGGAAGCCTGCTTCTCCCTTTTACTCCCTCTGCTTGTGTTCCCTCTCTGGCTGTGTTTCTCTCTATCAAATAAATAAATAAATAAATAAATAAATAAATAAATAAATAAATCAAGAAAGAAAGAAAGAAAGAAAGAAAGAAAGAAAGAAAGAAAGAAAGAGGTTGCTTTTATTCTGTGAATATTTGTGAAGAGATCTTCCAAAATATTTTCTGTTATCATTTTGTTGAGGCAGAATAGTTAATTCAGTATTAATTGGAAGCACTGAAGTCCATGCTGGGGGCTTGCCTTTAAAACCAAGGAGTGTAGGACTTTTGATGAAAAGTTTCCCATGTCTTGTTTTGAGACAGTCATTAAAAAGACTTTAGAGGGACTTACTTTATATTTAAACAAACATAAGAAGACTCTTGAAAGATGGAGAGAAGATAGCAGACTACGAAGAGACTCAAAAGTCAATATGGTAGGGTGTACTCCAGGTTTTCTTTTTGCCACATATACCCCAGACTTTGAGTCTAATAGGTTGGTAACTTGGAAACACTAGTGTGTTTTTGTGTGTGTACACACAAAAACAAAACAAAACAAAACAAAAAAAAGCCTGCTCTCTTTATCCAAAGGATAAGAACAGGGCAGTTTAGCAAGACAGAAACTCTTAGAAAATAACTGTTCTGGGGCACCTTGGTGGCTCAGTTGGTTGAGCAATAGACTCCCGGTTTTGGCTCAGGCCATGATCTCATGGGTTATAAGACTGAACTACTGTTCCCCCAACTGCCCCCACCACCAACCTGGTTGGACTCTGAGATCAGCACAGAGTCTACTTAAACATTCTCTCCCTCTTTTCCCCTCACCCTTAAGTAAATAAATTCTTAAAACAAAACAAAACAAAACTGTTTTGTTATAGCCAAACACAACAGAAAAAATACTGTGCCCCACCCCCACTCCACTCACAGTAACAATGGCTGAGTGGGGAGTCTGGCTTTCTACCTTTGACAGAATGTAATGAAGCACCTCAACCTACAACCAGGAAGGTGTTAGAGAAGGGTAAAGAGAGGGCTGAGATTTCCATTCCCCCTAGATGGTAATAAGGCTCATGATGTTAATGGAGACCACATGGGGAACTGGATTTCTAACTCTGCCCTGAGATAACAATGTATGCCTCTCTCTCCCCAGTGGAATAACATCAACAAGAGGCCTGAAAGACAGAAAGATTTTTACCACTGCCCAGTAATAATGAGGTAACCCTCTACCACGGTGTCAGTGGAGACCTGGTGGTAAGTTAAACCTCATCTAGCAATAACAAGAAGCATTCTTCTGAATGACAGAATTCTCTGGTGACAACAGAAGCTTCCACCTGACAGCACTCTTCCTTCTTTTGTCACAGGAAGACAGGCAAATAATAAGGTGTAAATAAGATCCAGATTCTCATGATACCCCAAATGTCCAGATTTCAATTAAAAAAATCATTTCCATATCAAAAACCAGGAAAATTTCAAGTTGAATGAAGAAAGACCATCAATAAGTGCCAACATTTATATGAAAGAGATGGCAGAATTATCTGACAAAGATTATAAAGTAATCATCATAAACAATGCTTTAACAAGCAATTACAAATATACTTGAAACATTTTTTTTTTAATAAAAATAAAGTCTCACAGGAATCTATCAAAATCCTAGAGGAGAATACAGGCAGTAACCTCTTTGACATTGGCCACAGCTACTTCTTGCAAGACATGTCTCCAAAGGCAAGGGAGACAAAAGTGAAAATGAATTTTTGGGACTTCATCAAGATACAAAACTTCTGGACAGCAAAGAAAACAGTCAACAAAACAAAGAGGCAACCCACGGATTGGAAAAGATATTTGTAAATGACACTACAGACAAATGGCTGATATACAAGATCTATAAAAAAACTCCTCAAACTCAACACCTAAGAAACAGATAATCAAGTCAAAAAATGGGCAGAAGACAGAAACAGATACTCTTCAATGAAGATACATGAAAAAATGTTCATCATCATTAGCCATCAGGGAAATTCAAGTCAAAACAACATTGAGATACCACCTTACACCAGTTAGAATGGCAAAAATTAAAAGACAAGAAACAAATGTTAGAGAGGATGTGGAGAAAGGGGAACACTCTTACACCATTGGTGGGAATGAAAATTGGTGCAGCCACTTTGGAGAACAGTTCAGAGATGCCTCAAAAAATTAAAAGTAGAGCTACATTGTGACCCAGCAATTGCACTACTAGGCATTTACCCCAAAGATACAGGTATAGTGAAAAGAAGGGCCATATGTACCCCAATGTTCATAGCAGCAATGTCTACCTGAAGTGTGGAAAGAGCCAAGATGCCCTTCAACAATGAATGGATAAAGATGTGGTCCATATACACAATGGAATATTACTCAGCCATCAGAAAGGATGAATACCCAACTTTTGTATCAACATGGATGGAATTAGAGAAGATTGTGCTGAGTGAAATAAGTCAAGCAGAGAGAGTCAATTATCATATGATTTCACTTACTTGTGGAACATAAGGAATAACATGGAGGACATTAGGAGAAGGAAAGGAAAAGTAAAGTTGGAGGGAACAAACCATGAGAGACTGTGGACTCTAAGAAACAAACTGAGGGTTTTAGAGGGGAGGAGGTAGGGGGATGGGTGAGCCTGGTGGTCAGTATTAAGGAGGGCATGCGTTGCATGGAGCACTGGGTGTTATACATAAACAATGAATCTTGGAACACTACATCAAAAACTAATGATGCACTGTATGGTGACTAATATAACACAATAAAAAAAAGGAGAAAAAATAAAATATAGGCAACCATGTAAAGTAGTAGATACTTAAAAAAATAGAGTCTCAGCAAAGAAATAGAGGTTTAATGGGCAATCAAATATACATTTTATCTTATTTTTTTCCAAATGTAAATTTTAGAACAGAAAAATATAGTAACTGAAATTTTAAAAACTTGGTAGTTGGTTTAATAGCAGCATGGAAGTGACAGAGGTAAGAATCAATGAATGAATAATGGAACAATAAAAATTACTCAATAGGAACAAAAGAAAGTAGATTTTAAAAAGCCTCAGAGACCTGCGGGAGTATACAAAAAATATCTAACATTCATGTCATTGAAGTCCCAGGAGAGGAAAAAGAGGACAAGGATGAAAAAGTACTCAAGGAAATAATAGTTGGAAATTTCCCAAATTTGGCAGAAGACATCAACCTACAGATTCATGAAGCTGAATAAATCCCAAACAAGATAAACCAAAAGAAATCTACACCAAGACATGTCACAGCCAGACTCCTTCACACACACACAAAGGAAATACCTCAAAGACGAGAAACAATATCTTACCTACAGACAAAAAGTAATTCAAATAATTGTAGATTTCTTATCAAAAACCACAGAGGCTGGGGCACCTGGGTGGCTCATTTGGTTATGCAACTGCCTTCGGCTCAGGTCATGATCCTGGAGATCCGGGATCGAGCCCCACATCGGGCTCCCTGCTCTGCGGGAAGCCTGCTTCTCCCTCTCTCACTCCCCCTGCTTGTGTTCCCTCTCTGGCTGTGTTTCTCTCTGTCAAATAAATAAAATCTTTAAAAAAAAAACAAAAAAACAAAAAAACACAGAGGCAAGAAGGAAGTGGAACAATGCTTTTCCAGGGCTGAAAGAACTGTGAATCCAAAATCCTACACTTAGTGAAAATATCCTCCAGGAATGAAGAGGAAATTTGACATTTTCAGATAAAAGAAAGCTAAGAAAATTTGTCTCCAGAAAGTCTACCTTAAAGGAATGGCTAAAAATAGTACCTTGAGGGCGCCTGGGTGGCTCAGAGAATTAAGCCTCTGCCTTTGGCTTAGGTCATGATCCCACTGGGCTCTCTGCTCAGCAGGGAGCCTGGTTCCTCCTCCCTCTCTGCCTGCCTCTTGGCCTACTTGTGATCTCTCTCTCTGCCAAATAAATAAAATCTTTTAAAAATAAATAAATAAATAAAAGTAGCACCTTGAGCAGAAAGGAAGTGATTAGAGGTAATCAAAATAAATTAAAAAAAAAAAAGAAACCATGGAAACATGGACTCTCAAGAAGGAAGAAACACTACAGTGAGCAAAAATATGAGTCAATATAACATGTTTTCCTTCTCCTCTTGAGTGTTCTAAATTATGTTTTGAGAGTTAAAGTAAAAATTATAAAACCATCTGGGGTGCCGGGTTTCAGGCTCCTGGGATTAAATCAGGCCCATGCTCAGTGCAGAGTCTGTTTGGGATTTTTCTCCCTTTCCCTCTCCTTTCCCCTCTGCACTTCTTGCAGCATAGCTTCTCTCTCTCTCTCTCTAAAATAAATAAATAAATTCTTCAAAAAAATTATGAAACTGTCTGATGTGGTTGCAAATGTATGTAAATATTTAAGACAATTATAAACAGAGGAAAGTAAAGGAACACAATGGGAAGGAAGGTGTTTATACTTTACTCTCATTGGTCTAATGATGACACTAGTAGACCATGCTAGGTTAGGTAAATATAATGTAATATCATTAAAAAGGTATACAAAGGCATTTTCAAAAACACTAAAGATACATCAAAATGGATATCCTGAAAATACTCAAATAACCCATAAATAAAATCAGAAAGAACAAAGAGAAAACAAAATGACATTTTTTTCCTACACCCATGAGAGTAATAAAGGGGAACACACAACTTCTTCCACCAATCCTCAATCTCATTTCTGAGATCAGTTTCAGATCATGTGACATTGCACTACCAGTGGCTGTGCACTCTATTATTTGGCTGCCTCACAAACACACTGAACACAACTCTCTAAGGCCAATTTCATTCATTCCAAGTTGCCTTCTCCACAGTTATTGCAGGTAAAGTAAAATTATTCCGGAAAGGCTTCCTCTGCCCTTGTACAATTCAATGTCCCCTGGACATACCCTAGGAGGTGCTCTGTCCTCGGCTAACTCCCACAGTCTAAGAAGTGCCTGAGAAGTATCTTTTTTTCTTAAATTGAATAGAAGGAAAGGAGTGGACATACACCAATTACAACAATGTAACTAAGTAAATCCATTCTGTAAAACATCTATAATAGTGAAAAATCAGATCAACCACTTGATCACAGTTCTAAGAACAGTGTTTCTAGAATCCAAATTCACAAAATGGTTCATTGCAGTGTTCTCCTTTGAGAAGAAGAAAAGTTTAAATGACAGATGATGTTAACACTGATATTGTTATTTGGTTGACAGAAAACATTAGTGAAATAACCCCTAGTGACATTTCTGCGGTTCCCTGGCATTTGCAGTGATGACAGGCATAAATACTTGGTTTTGTTGAGGAAGTTGGTATGTGGGATTTGGCAGATTTACATATTTACATTTAAGTAAGAAAGCACTTACTAAATATGTAGTAACAAGATTATAGTAGAGGGTCCCTCTAAATAATAAGACCATACTCAGAATCATAATCTCAGCTTGGGTGGTCTAGTATGATCAATCACACCACTATTCCTTCAGACTCTTCAAAACTGATGGCTACTTAGTCTCCTGGTCACCTATTATCTGGAGCATCTTGATAACTGGTTATAACCACTTTTAAGCTATTACCATCACTATGATAGAAGTCAAATTCTGTTCTCAGATGTGACACTAACTTTAAGCAGATACTTGCAGTGGCAGGTTGAAATTCACAAAATTTCTTCCCTTCCACATTTCCAAGATACTGACAGGAGACTTGAAAGTGGGTAATTAAAGAGCATTTGAAACTTTATAATCAGGCATATCAATTGCCTTTCTTTTTTTTTTTTAAGTCACAGTCTTTTCCATTTTTTTCTACAGTTTTATTGAAACCCATTAAAACTAAGCAATATGGAAATCCTTCACACACACACAAAATAAAGTGAGTAGAGCTTGGAAACAAACATTTCCTTCCCTCTATTTGAATTCCCAGATTTTTATTTCCCACTATGATTTTCAGGTACAGCACAGATAACAGACAAGTAGCTCTAAGACCTCAAAATTGGCTGTGGCATAGGGCTAAATATTACTAGTGTTTATAAGAAGCCAACTTAAAAAAAATTTAAAAAAGAATCCTGTTTCCAAATGGTAAGACAAAAATATTTCGGTTTCTTTGAGGGAATTTTAGGCGTTTCCAGGCCCTTTTATGCTCTTTTCTTTGCCAATTTTTATCTAGGAAGGAGGGTGGCAGAAATGTGAACTCTTCAGCTGGCTGAGGAGAAAAAGCATTAACATATATACATCCATATAACTACCATATATAGATCCACAGTTCCCACCTCCTGCTCACCTGCTTTATACACTGAGTTCCTTCTTTCTCTACTCCTTCAATATCATCCAATGAAAAAAGTCTGTAAATGGATTGTTAAGAAAAGCAGTTATCAAGGAAGAAATGTTCCATTTATCACAAGACTCAATGTGGTAGAGAAGACATAATGACTTCATATTACTCAATACAGAATGACATAGATAGCTGCTGTTTGTGACACATGAGGGCAAGTCTACCAGGAGTTTGGAAATAACAGATACTAAAGAAGATAAGAGATTTTAATATAATCATTAGAGTTTATGTTTTTGGTCTCCCATAAATGTTTGTGAGAGATATAAGGCAATATTGAATTTCCTGTCAGTGCCCTGCTTATTTAAACTCCAACTTTGCCCTTGGGGTGGAGGGAAAGGTTACATATAAGATACTGAATGAAAGTCATTGGAGGTGAATGTGAAGGAGATGAAAAAATGACAAAGATGTAGAGTTTAGTTGTATCAGAGAGACATTAAAAAAAAATTCTTTTTAAAGATTTTATTTATTTGACAGAGAGAAACACAGCTAGAGAGGGAAAACAAGCACGGGGAGTGAGAGCAGGAGAAGCAGGCTTCCTGTCGAGCAGAGAGCCCGGTATGGGGCTTGATCCTGGGCCTCCAGGATCATGACCTGAGCTGAACGCAGTCGCTTAACCAACTGAGCCACCCAGGAGCCCCAGAGAGACATTTTTAATATGTAAGTTAATATAATGCAAACAAAAGTAAATTTTTAGGTATTTTTATTCACTGAAAATTTATCCATTTCTATGCTGGCATTTGATCCACAAGTATCCATTTTATTCAAACTGATTGCTAGGTAAAGATGAATTTATGGATTTCTAGGTCTGTATCCTTATTTCCAGACAGTATACCATTAAGAGAGTACTTTGGTGCTTTTCCCAGAATTTATATTCAGAAAAAAATCCTAATATTTAGGTAATATACCCCAAGAGCTTCTACAGATATATGGCTCAAGATTCTGTTCAAAAATTCCCTTTTTCAGCAGTCCTTTTTATTTGTCCCCAGTAGTATACAGTGTTTCTAGATGGCAAATTCTATTGTGATGTAGAGCATGCACGGTCTATCACTTCTTTCTTTATATTCTTCCTGTAATGTAATAGCTATAATTCTTTAGAAAGCAAATTTGTTTCTTCTGTCAGGTACTAAACACAGGAAATGGGAAAACAAATCAAAAATGAACATAAATAAGATAGTCTAAGAAAGTCAGAGGTTTTAGATTCATATTAGGAGAATTAGTCACCATACTCCTGATACCAGTGATCAGAAATAATAGATTATGCTTAAATTTTTTAATAACTGAAATAATTCATCCATAGATCATTTTTTTAGGATATATGGTTTAAAGTAAGGACCTAATTTTATTTTTCTGCTTAGAATGAGCCAATGCAGGTCTGAGATAGCTGTCTAGAATAGTGGCTAACAGCATGGACACTGAATCTAAATTGCCTGGGTTAAAACCCCTGCTTGGGAATTGCAAATTTATCTAATCTCTCTGCGCCTGTGCCTCAGTTTTGTCATTTGTAAATGTAAAATAATGCTAAAGATAACTACCTATTTCATATGGTTGGTATGAGCTTGAATCCCTATATATTACAACATTTGGAACAGAGCTGGAACACAGTAAGTGTCCAATAAATACTGGTGGTTGTTTTATTATTATTATACGTCAACATTATTTTTAAAATAATCCATTATTTTGTAACTGATTTAAGTAGCTAATCTGTTGCTATTAATTTCCCATTTGTACAAAGGCATGGTTTTAGAATGTCTATTCTATTTGAATAGTTTGTTCCAATGCTGGTGCAAGAATAATTTAATTATTATATATTTGTAATAAATCTTTATTAAGGATAGTTTCTCATCTTTGCTTTACTCTTCCAGATGGTTTTAAATTTCACTATCTAAATCCTATACCTTAGAATTTTATTTGAGTTGTGTTAAATTCATAGGTTGAATTGGGAAAAAACATTAGCTTTACAAAGCTGCCTTCCCACTAGGAAACACAGTACATCTGTCCTTCATTCAGATCTTCATTTGGGTCCCCTAGAAGCATGTTTATCTATTTATCTGTAAAAGTCTTCCTCATTTTTGTTAGGCTTATTGCCATTGTATATATTTTCTGTTTCATAATTACTGGCAAAGAGGAAAGCTACTGATTTTTTAGGGTGTAATGTGCCACTATTTCAAATGAATTTTGTGGAGTTTTATTATAAACACTTTTTTATTACTGGTTGTTGAATTTACCAAATACTTTTTCTACATATATCAAGAGGATCATATGATTGGTTTCCTTTATTCTGTTAACATATGAATTAGATTAATTTTCTTTTTCTTTTCTTTTTTTTTTTTAAGATTTTATTTGACAGAGAGAAACACAGTGAGAGAGGGAACACAAGCAGGGGCAGTGAGAGAGGGAGAAAGGGGCTTCCCACAGAGCAGGGAGTCTGATATGGGGCTAGATCCCAGGACTCCAGGATCATGACCTGAGCTGAAGGCAGACGCTTAACAACTGAGCCACCCAGGCGCCCCTAGATTAATTTTCTAATGTTAAATCCACTTTTAGTATTGGCTGATTTTGAATCCAGCCATCTTGCAATTTAGCAAGATTAACTAATACTAATACTAATTACTACTATTTATCACTAGTTCTAATAATTTTCTGCTGATTCTTATATTTCACATAAATAATTATATCAATTCCTTTTCTAACCTTTCATACTTATTCATTTTAAATTTTCTATTGCAATATATGAGCTCCAGTATTATACTGAATATTAAAGATAAAACTTAAAACTACCATTAAAAATGTAAAAGAATACCACAGTGATGCAGTATCAGGGAAGAATCTTAAGAAAGATATAAAAGCACAAACCATGAAGGAGATGTTTGATGGATTTGATTATATCTGGTGACAGATCCAGAGAAAATATTTGCATTTGGCAAAAAAAAATGTACAGACTATATAAGGATCTCCAGCAAATCAGCAAGAAAAGAAATAAGAAACCCAATAATAAAATTGGCAGCGAATATAAATATGCAATCTATACATAGAAAACATAAATGCCTGTCATCCTTATTGGCAGAGAAATATTAAACTGAACAACAATGAAATAGTACTTTCTACCCACATCTTTGACAAAAATAAAATGCTGGGCAGTATCAAAGTCAGAAGTAAGATGTAAGGAAGTCAAACTCTTCATGTAAGCATATGTATTGGTATAGCCATACTGAAAAGAAAATTGGGAATCATTACAAAAATGACTATCGTGTTTACTCTGAAACTAGTGATTATAATCTTATAACCACAATGTCACCAAACCCCAATAAAAACTTCTACTGATAAAGCATATATGAAGGATGTTCATTGCAGCATTGTGCTAGTTAGAAACAAATTAAATATCCATTAATAGGGCAAAGAGATAAAAATACAGAATCAAAAAGAAGGAATTTGTGTCACATATGTTGACAAGATTTCAAAAACATAGTATTGAGTGAAAAAAGTAACAGAATGTATCAAATAAGAGCATTTGCATAAGTTAAAAGCACATACTTAAAAACAATACTAAATACTGCTTATGGCTATACATATTTGCAAATAAATACACAAAAAGGTAGTTTATGGGGCACCTGGATGGCTCAGTCATTGAGCATCTGCCTTCAGCTCAGGTCATGATCCCGGAGACCTGGGATCCAGCCCTGCATTGGGCTGCCTGCTTGGCGGGAAGCCTGCTTCTCCCTCTCTCACTCCCGTTGCTTGTGTTCCCTGTCTGGCTGTGTTTCTCTCTGTCAAATAAATAAAATTAAAAAAAAAAAAAAAAAAAAAAAAAGCATCTGCCTTTGGCTCAGGTCATGATCTCTGGGTTTGGGATTGAGCCCTGCATTGAGTTCCCTGCTTGGAGGGAAGCCCGCTTCTCCCTCTCTCACTCCCCCTGCTTGTGTTCCCTCTCTAGCTGTGTTTCTCTATGTCAAATAAATAAGTAAAATCTTAAAAAAAAAAAAAAAGATAGTTTGTGATGACTCATATTAAAACACAAGAATAAGTGTCTATGGTAGGGAAAACATTTGGAAATGGGCAATACAGAGAACAATGAAATTACATGAAGAGACTATATATAAAAGGGAAGTGGGGCATGGATCAATGATGACACTTGGCTATACACTGAGAATTGTCATCAACTCAGTTCTATAAATGTAGATCAAAAAACCTGAGAGGCAACAAGGAAGGAAGGAAGGGAAAAAAATATATGAAAAGGGAAAGTTAATAGCCATATTGAAAGTTCAGAATAATGCCAGAAAGTGAAAGGAATGAAGGAAGGGGGGAAGGAAGGGAGGAAGGGGAGAAAAGAGGAAAGAAAAGAAAGAAAGAGAGAGAGAGGGGGAGGGAGGGAGGGAGGGAGGAAGGAAAGAAAGAAGGAAGGAGAGAAGAAAGAAAGAAAAAGAAAGAAAGAAAGAAAGAAAGAAAGAAAGAAAGAAAGAAAGAAAGAAAGAAAGAAAGAAAAAAGATAAGAGAGAGGAGGGAGGAACAAAGGAGGGAGGGAGGAAGAGGGAAAGAAAGAAAGAAAAGAAAAGAAAAAGAAAAGAAGAAAATAATAGTTTTAGCTCTCAACCAGGGAGTGGGTTCGATTAAGTAAACATAAAGAATCTAATGGATCTATCACAGAAATTTAAAGAAGAACCAGTAGGAAAGTCAAGCACACACCTTTACAGTGAGAAGTATCTGATACCCTCTAACCCCAACTGTAGCTATTTTGTCAGTTTTAAAAATATGGAGGTCTTTTCTGCCTAAGTAAACCTTTTGAGACTCTTTCAACTGGCTTTTTAAATGGGTAAACATATAAGTAGTGCTAGAGCTTAGGCAATGGTTCAAGTTTGTGAATCATGGGGATTTTCTAATTTCAGTAGCATTGGTTAGTGTAATCTGCACTAGCAGGACAGATGTTTTCCCACCTTATGGAAGCTCCCTAAATCCTTTCTACTACCAAACAGAAAATCTGGTTGACTAAATTATCTTATTTCCCTACAGTTAGCTTTATATTCATAATAGGAAAAATATTTATGCAACTGTGGTTAAACCTTTGGAAAACAACTCTGCAGAGGAAAGAGAATTTAAAAAGAGGAGTAGATGAAAGTAACCTTGACTAGAGGGATAGTTAGAAGTTGAATTGGCTTTGTTAGGAGTCATGAAACTACATGCAGAGAGTCACAATGGCTTAACAATTTCATGAAGTCCTTAGAAATTAGAAGTTTTCAAGCCAGTAAGAGTAGCACTCTCCCAGATAAGGGTAATTCATGCGATCATTTTTTGGCCTTTGTGAGAGTGGCAGTGATTACTTCTAAAAGAACTAGACTGAAGAAACACCAGAAAATATTCTTACTTATCCTCACTTGTATCATGTCCATACAGTGGGTACCCATGAGGGTGATGAAACTCTATCGTCCCTTTTGAAGTGGCACTACGCAAAGTGAATCTTTCTTCACTGGCGTTTACTTCAAGGTCCAGTTCCAAAGCCAGGGCCCTGACTTAGAGGCTCTGAACTATCCTCCCCTAAACTCCACAAGCATATGTATGTGCACACAAAAACCTAAATGGAAAAAAATCAAGGCTATAGTAGGCTCATCCAGGTCCATGGTATGCTCTGAATCTCAAATGCCAGGTGCTTTAAAAGGAATAAAGACTGAGAAATAAAGGGCTTAAAATCTGAGAACGCCTTCCAACTTTGCCATTTCCTAAACTCTGCATTGTCTTGGTCAATCCTCACAACCACAACAACCCTGAATATTATGTGTTATCATTATTATCCTTTCATAACAGATGAAGAAACAAAGTTCAGAGATAAAATGTCATGTTCATAATCAGAAAGTAAGGAACTATCCACCCTCTTTTGGACTTCATATGCTGTGCTCTTTCCTCTGTGAAATGCTCAGAAGATTCAGTGGAGCAGAATTCAAAAGTAAAATCACTTCTCCAACAGCGATTACAGACTTCAAGTCAACCATCTATGGATCCTCTTTTTTTGATGAACAACCAGATAGTAATCTTCAACTGATATTTTATTCACCAATAAGATGAGAAAGTTGCCCAGAAAATGTTTGAAGTTTTTCTAGGTCTAACCCATTTTATGGTGTTTCCTTCCCAATTCTCAATGAAGACTTCACATGCTTGTGGCTGCTCAATAATAGCCTTGATAGGGTAGCTTATTAAACAGCATAGATTTTGCTTTGTTATAGGACAAAATTAAACAGCTGCCTACTGGCTCTGATCCCCAGGAAATCTTCCCCAAATTGCCTGGTTTAATTTACTTCATGATTTCTGAAATGTCTCCAACTACTGATATTTTAGAGAGGTAGGAAGTATACTTGGAATATTTGAGAGGAATATCCTACAAAATTTAGACTTTCATCCTTGTCAAGGCAAAACCAATTAGAATTTCACTTTCATATTCAAAGCAAGCTAAGCAGTTTGCCTTCTATTTGCAGGGACAAAGCAACAATGAGAGTTTTTACCAAAGACAAGGTCCAGAACAGTTGTTCACATGTCTGTAACAGGAGTTTGGGAAATATTCCCACTCTGGGTCCTCTTTAAAATCCAAACCTTCATGAGTTCGCTTATGGGTAAAAGCTCTGTCATTAGCCCTACTTTGCTTTTGTCTTCCTCCTATTTTTCAGTCATCCACATAGGAGCAGAGTTTATTTACAGCATCAGAAAATGTGGGAATTAGTAGGGAAGAGATAATTTGTGGGATGGGTAACAGGAACAACCCACTGGATAAGGTCCAAACAGAATCTTTCAGTCCATATTTCTATGATACATTTGTGTTTGGGCATTATAGTTTGTACAGGCCAAATACTTTTCCAGGAAATCTGGGATTCATACATAAGAATAAAACTTCAAGACACTCTATCTTCATTGCTAAAAACCCTCCTTTGAGGTAAACTTTCCTTTCTTCACCAGGGTGGTCTTCTTGGCCTCATTTGCATTTTTCTTACTTACCCCTTCCTAAAGAAGCAGGTCTCATTATCCCATTATTACATTCACCAAATTGTTGCTTGCTATTAAATGAAAACTCTTCTAACTTGCACTGAGTTCCAGCGAGTTAAACAATAGTTTGTAATTGTCATAGGAGAACACAGAGGGGGGAGGTAGATAACTGAATAATTAAGGAAAACAGAGCCCAGAGAACCTCTCATGGCCCTCCAGTTGACACTGAAAAACTTTTTAGTAAACATAAACTAAGGCCTCTATGCTTCAGCATTAATGAAGTAAATAACATTTCTGCTACTCATTCTAAAATGAAAATAACACTCTAGTAACAGCTGGAGATACATAAACCCAGACTTCAGAGGAGTCTTGAGCCATATGTATGGAAGCATGGCAAAACTTGATGGAATAAAAATACTGCACCTTTTATACTCAAAGCATCTCATCTATAAACTCATGGAAATGCCATCTCTGATTCACAAAATTGACAAAATATCTGCAAAATCATAGACATTAAGTCACACATTTGAATCACTCAAGTACATTTAAAAAACAAATAACTGAGATTCTACAACATATTCCGCAATGTACAGACAGGGAGGAAAAGAATCAGTGATATGCTATATGCCCTCACCTACATGAAGTAAAAAGAAATATGAAACTACTACAAAGGATACCTACCATATTGTATATAGAAGACCAACATCATGGCAAATTTCCCAAGAATGAGTTAAGAACTGAGCTGAGCCTGGAAGGATAGACAGAGGGATGTGCATTCTTGGTGACGGGGACAAAAAGGCAGGTACAGGCAAAACTAAACTGAATTCAATTATTCAGAAAGTATGTGTTAACCATCATTATCACCAAGCATTATAGTAATCATAAAGAATCAACCTATTTTTCCTTTATCCTAGTAGTTTGTCAGAAGTCATGATGACTTTCCGTAAATCATGGAACTCATTTAAACTTCTCTTTTTGCCTCACTATCTTAGTGTACATAACAAAAATATAGCTGAAATGCTGATTTCCATATTCAATGTCACAAAGTTAATCCAAGAGATTCAAATTTGATTCAAAGAGATTTTATTTGTCCTCCACCTGAAGATATAATAATTTCAGTAGAGTGAGGTAAATATTCTGATTCTGGAGTAGGCAGAATGGATTGGTATTAAATTTTGTATTTGAATCTATATACTAAAGGGAAAAAGGGAAAAAGATTCAACATAACTCAGGTTTACAAACTTTCTTTCTTTCTTTCTTTCTTTCTTTCTTTCTTTCTTTCTTTCAACAAAGTGAACTCTTAAGAAACTTGAGAATTCACAGGCATACATCCATTTCTGTAAAATGTTTAAATGGAACTTAACTTTATAAGCCAAACAATTTTTTAAATTATAGTAAAAATCCATTTATTATACATCAGATTTTGAAACATGTAAGACCAGCAATCCTAAACTTGCTGGACTGAATTATATATATCCAAGGTAGAATTCTTTCATAGGACATTTTTCATGGAAGAGCTTTCACTGAATTACTTTACTTGTCCTATAGAATCTCTACGTCATTGCAATAGCTAACATTATGGGGATGTTTACAAAATGCTTTTGCTAACACTTATGCTAAACATTGATTTAATGCTCACAACAATCCTATAAAATATACACTATTAATCCCATTTTATAATGGGATAAATGAAGCTTAGGAGACAATAGTTAGCTGTAAATCACAAAGCCAGTAAATAGTGAAGCCAGGAATAGCACCTAGAGAGTCTGACAGCAGAGCCCAAGCTCTTGTTCACTAACCCAGTATTGCCCGTAGAGATATTTATATGGTAAAATCTGGCAAATTTGGCAGAAAGAATGAATAAACTAAATGAATATCATAAATTCTTAGAGTCAATGGTAATAGAATGATGCCTTCCCCCTCCTTCTCACTTACTGATCTAAAAATAATATATAGAGAGAGGCTACAAGCAGTTTTGGTATAACAAATTACTTTTCCTACTCAGAGATGCTTGGAGCATTTTGACTGTCATGTATACTGTATATCAGATACAAGAATTAGGAAGAAAGAAGGGGAATTCTTCTAAGGAGTACCTTATTAAAAATCCTTCATTCTTTAGCTAAACATTATTTATTTTCATGTTACTGATACTCAAGATTTTCTTTCTCATTGCTGAAAAGATGAGCCATATTGAGTGCATATTCAACTGTAAAATCCCCAGTAAGGAAAACTCTTGATAAAATGACAATGTGGAAATTACAGCTTAAAAACAAAATAAAAGAACCTTATGTCAATTGCTTTTAAGTCACTTAGACTAATGAAAATGCCTTGATTTTAGTCCAGCCAGGATATATCACTGGCAGCTTCAACATTAATTTACCTTTTTTCCACAAAAGCTTTAACTTATCACCTTCCAAAATTTACTGTCTGGAGAATCAAGAATGCAAACTGCATTTCATATCCCTTACACCTCAATTTTATTTCTTCCATTTAGATGATGTGACATTCTGCCAAAATTGTAGGACTTACTAAATGCTTTTTCAGCAGCACAGGTTCAAGTAGCTAATTTTCTCTAAGAGGTTTTCTGTTTTTCCTTACATCAGATATCAGCAAGACATCCTTGTATAAACATAAACTGTTAAGGAGAGTTTTCAGATTTCAGGGACATCATTATTATGTATTACTTGGAAGGTTTTGTTTATTATTGAAAATCATTTTATTTTTATTCTGATAACCAGACACATGGTTAATTATCCAACTCATAGTAAAAAATGGAGGATACTTATTAAATGTTTACCTTTCATAAAACTAAATCTTTAAAGGATTGATCTGTCCCTAAATGGAATTCCTTCATGTTCTCACCTTGGAAAGGTGTTAGGAGTATGGTCAAAAGTTCTGGCTTTAATTTACTTTGAGTTTTACAGATCTCCCAAGAATATCAAAATGTGATCTTTAAATTATTAATCCACTGTAGGCAGAAATGTGGTTTTAAACAGACATAAGGCCTATAAAGTGAAGCCACTGTAGGATTTGGAATTTATAAACTCAAAAGATCCAATAGGACTCAAAAATACATGAAGTTATTTTGGTTCAGGCCTAGTGGTATACTTTCACTTCAACATTAGGTCAGTGTGACAAAGGCATTTGCTGTTAGATTTACTAGCCATTTATCTCTTGTACCCTTCTTTTTGCACCTCTTATTTTGTGATCCCTCATCTTACAGTTAATTTCAGCTCTCTTATTCTACAAGGAATTCTCTCAATACATGATAGTTACCCAGGACAACTGGACCTACCATTTGCTTCCTGTGCTTGGTAACAGATAAGAGCATAGACTTTGATTCAAATGAGAAAACAGCAAGCTTTTAGTAAAATGATTTCCTCTTTCAAATTCATTCAAAAAATTTTTTTAAATTTGTCATGATAGGGAATCTATTTTAGAGTTCAAGGGTAAGGAAAGTCAAAACCAGAGAGGGAGGCAAAATCCCATTACTCTTTTCTATCTTTCTGCCCACCATTGGACCTCAGATGCAGATGTAGTAATGAAAAGTGGGAAGCAAAGCAGGTTGAAGTTCCAGCTTTCTAGCCAGAAAACCAGCAATGGAAATATCAGGAAACTGGAAAGTTCTGAGGTCAGAAAGGAGCTTGAGAAAGTAACACCACAAAATTATGAACTCCTGAACTCACCCCCAAATTGTACATGAATGGAACAGATCTTAAACAGCATAACAAAGTATATGAGAACTGAACAAGAAAGAAGTCCTGCACTAGTCATTGGATGAAGTGTGTACATGGGACATATCAGAGTAGATTGGCAAAGGCTTTGAAAATAAAGCTGATGTTGAAACCACAACCCACCGAAGATTGGTCAGAACTTGTGACCTACACTACTTGGGTCCTATGTCTGTTAAAACAAAAATACCAACATTCTCCACAGGATTTAAATAAGACTAAGAGTCTCATAATGTTACATTCAAAATATCTAGAATACAACCTAAAATTATTTGGCCTATAAGAACTAGTAATACATGAATTTACATGGCAAAAGACAATCAACAGAAGTCAACACTGAAACAACATGGGTATTGGAATTATTGGACAAAGGCTTTATATCAGCTATTGTAAAAATGTTCCTAGAAAAAAAGAAAAAAATGAAAAATGAAAAATCTGATCAAGAACTTAGAAGTTCTAAAGAACCAGATAGAAATTTTAGAACTGTAAAAACCAATTACCAAAATTTAAAATTTATTGTGAAGACTCAATAGCAGATTGGAGATGATAAAGAAAAAAAATAAACTTGGAATATAGATCTATAGATATTTTCCTAACCAAAAAAAATACTGGAAAAAAAAGGAACAGACCTTCAAGGATTTATATTAACTACCGAAAGTTCGAACATTTTAGTCACTGGAGTCCAAGAAGAAGAGAAAGAATCCAGTGCTCAAAAAACTTTGAAGATATAATGATTGAAAACTTCTAACATATGGTGAAATACAGAAAACTACAGGTTCAAGAATCTAGTGAATCCCAAACGGGCGAAACTCAAAGAAATCCAAGAAACAACATAAACTGCTAAAAATTAAAACAAAATTTTTGAAAGTAATCAGAGTAACTGACACATTATTTATGAGGAATAATTCAAATTCATCAGAAAACATGCAGGCCAGGGGTGCGCCTGGGTGGCTCAGTCACTTGAGTGTCTGACTCTTGGTTTTAGCTCAGGTCATGATCTCAGTGTCATGGGTTCAAGCCCCACACTGAGTTCTGTTCTCAGCATGTAGTCTTCTTGTCCCTCTCCCTCTGCTCCTTTCCTGCTCACTGTCTCTGCCTCTCTCTCTCCCTAAAATAAATAAATAAAAATTTTATGGTTCATATATACAATGGACTATCACTCAGCCAGCAGAAAGGATGAATACCCACCATTTGCATCAACATGGATGGAACTGGAGGGGATTATGCTAAGTGAAATAAGTCAAGTAGAGAAAGACAATTATCCAATTATCGTGTAGTCTCACTCATATGTAAAATATAAGGAATAGTATGGAGGACTATAGGAGAAGGGACAGAAAACTGAATGGGAAGAAATCAGAGAGAGAGAGAGGGACAAACCATGAGAGAGACTGGACTCCGGGAACCAAACTGATGGTAACAGAAGTGGGGGGATGGGGTGTGGAGGGATGTGGTAAGAGGATGCTGGGTATTAAGGAGGGCACATGTGGTGATGAACACTGGGTGTTATATGCAACTAATGAATCATTGAACACAACTAATGAATCAAAAAGTAATAATGTACTATATGTAACATAATTTTAAAAAAAGGAAAAAAAAAAGAAAACATGGAGGCCAAAAGCAAGTTAAACAACATTTTCTTTTTTCTTTAAGATTTAATTTACTTATTTGAAAGAAAGAGAGAGAGAATGAGAGAGTGTGAGCATGAGAGGGGGAAGGTCAGAGGGAGAAGTAGACTCCCTGCTGAACAGGGAGCCCAATGCCAGACTCCAGGATCATGACCTGAACTGAAGGCAGTCACTCAACTGAGCCACCCAGGTACCCAAAACATTTTCAAAGAGTTCAAAGAAAAGAACTGTCAGCCCAACACATATTACGCAATGAAAATATCCTTTAGGAATGAATGTAAAATAAAGACTTTATTAGAAAAAGGAAAACTAAGAGAATATATTTTCAGGAGATCTACACTGAAATAACAAAGGATTTTTTTTTTTTTTTGACAAAAAGAAAATGGTAGCATAAGGAAACTGGAATGTCAAAAATAAAGGAAAAACAATAGAAATGGTAAATAGCTGTGTAAATATAATATTCTTCCCTGGAAATGTTATTCTTCTCTTCTTTAAATTATTGTTTTAGGCAGCCTTTTTACATGACTCCAAGGGTGATCCCTCCTCCATGATATTCGTGTCTTTCTGTAATTCCCTCTCTTGAATGTGGGCTAGACTTAGTAACTTATTTCTAACAAACAATATAGGAGTGATGGAATGTCACTTCTGTGATTGGAGTATCAAAGATTATGACCCCCAGCTTTTTTCACTCAGCTATACCATTTTGCATTCCCAACAGCAACGCACTAGAGTTCCAGTTTCTCCACATCCTCACCAGTATTTGAAATTGTTGACATTTAAAATTTTAGCCATTGTAATAGGTGTGTATCTCATTTTTAGCTCATTTTAGTTTTAAAACCAAGATACAAAATGGTACCAGCTGCCTGGTAAACAGTTTGGCAGTGTCTTATAAAGTTAAATACAATATGGTCCGGTAATCCTACTGCTGGTTATTACTACAAAGAATGGAATCTTATGTTTATAAGAAACCTACGCACAAATATTTATATCATCTCTAGTCATCAGTGCCAACAGTTGGAAGTAATTGTCCATGAACAGATAAATGGATAAATGAATTGTGGTACATTTGTATAATAGAATATTACTCAGAAATAAAAAGTAATGAATTATTGATATATGCAACAATGTGGATGAATTTCAAAGGCACCTATTCTCAGGTAAAAGAAGTCAGCCTCAAAAAGTTATGTATTCTCTGACTCCATTTATATGGCATTCTCAAAAAGATAAAATTTCAGAGAAAGAGAACAGATTAGTGGTTGCCAAAGGTTAGATGAGGAAAGGGTACAAAAAGCATGAAGAAGATTCCTAAGGTGATGAAATGGTTCTGTATCCTTATTAGAGTGGTAGCTACAGAATCTATACATGTTTAAACTCATAGAACTGCATGGCAAAACAAAATATTATTGTATATTGATTTAAATAATTTTTTAAATATTTTATTTATTTGACAGAGAGAAACACAGTGAGAGAGGAAACACAAGCCAAGGGAGTGAGAAAGGGAGAAGCAGGCTTCCTGCAGAGCAGGGAGCTCAATGCGGGGTTCTATCCTGGAACTTCAGGATCATGACCAGAGCTGAAGACAGAGGCTTAACCACTGAGGCACCCACGTGCCCGAAAATAATTTTTTATTTTTATTTTTTTAATATTTTATTTATTTGACAGAGAGAAACACAGCCAGAGAGGGAACACAAGCAGAGGGACTGAGAGAGGGAGAAGCAGTCTTCCTGCTGAGCAGGAAGCCGATGTGGGACTCGATCCCGGGTCTCCGGGATCATGACCTGAGCCGAAGGCAGTCACTTAACCAACTGAGCCACCCAGGCATCCCCCCAAAATCATTTTTTAATTAAAAAAATTATGGTAGAGACAGGAAGATAGCAGTGTAGTAGGAGGATCCTAGGTGCACCTTGTTCCATGAATACAACTAGGTAATTATCAAATAATCTTAAATACCCCAGAAACTGACCCAAAGACTGACAGAACAAACTCCACAACTAAAGGGAGAGAGGTGGCCAGATAAAAGAAGATAGGAAGTACAGACACATCGTTCAGGGGAGAAATGGATCCTGGATGCTCTGCTGTGGAAGGAAGGGAGCCATGCATGAAAAAGGGAGAGATACAGATTAACATAGAGACAGAGACAGAAAGAGAAAGAGAGAGTGGGGGGGGTAGAGAGAGAGAGAGAAGCACAGAGAAGACTGCACAAGGAGAATGTTTCTCCTTAGCCAGTGGCTTGGAAAATGAAAGGGGCTGAATTTCATGAGTTTTTGCAACCAGCAGGGCTTACAGCCAGGAGTTTTAAACATCAGTGGGCTTGGTGGGATAGAGTTCCCAGGGTATTGTGTTGCTTTTGGAGAGAAGGCAGGGAAAAAATCCAAGAGCATACAGCATGGAAACAGTGATCTGAAGAGCACCTGGTGCACACAGTGGGGAAATTATTTGCTCTTCTTGGGGCTTGTCCCTGAGAGGCAGCTTTCACAGAGACACCTCTCTTAAAATAAAGCAAAGGGCCAATGTCATTTCCCTCCCCCAACCCTCTGCATAAACATTGAGGCACCTGTGGGAAGCAACCTAATAGGCTTGCACTAAAGCTCCACCCCCACATTCCAGTGGAACTGCCTTCTTCAGCTACACTTGCCTCAGGCCCAAGCAGAGGGCCACTCCTCCAGAAGACCTGCACAAACCCCTGTCCACCACGTCTAACCAGAGAGTTTTGCAGAATTTCAGTTTCAGTGGAGGTGGTGACAGGTCTCATTTCACAAGCAGACAAAAGCACACTTAGTTAAAGCCCATTAGATTCAGGCCAGAGACCAAATACTGCCCATGGCAGGTAAGGAGAGCTTCCACAAATGACTGGCCTAACCAAATTCTTCAAGAGGTTTTATTTTCCTCTACACTATTCTGATTTCTCACCTCCTGCTCACTCCTCAACCTCAATAATTCAGTTGCTACCTTCATCACTTTACCAAAAGAGATCTTATTAAGGTCACTAATTCATTCCATGTCCCAAATCTATGGACATGTTTTAGTACATGATTAACGTGTGTTAATCACCTCTTCTCTTGAAATACTTTCTTCCCACAGCTACTTGGGTTTACTCTCCTTTCTCTTGTCACACCTGTATTTACTTTGCAAGCTCATCCCTATCCAGCCAGCTATCAAACATTAGACTTCCAAAAGTCTGGGTGGTAGACAAACCTTCTGTCTTACCCATTATGCTTTTCTGAGAAAATCACATGCAGGTCCACAGCTTTAATTACCATATACACTATGATCACCCTCCATATTTATATCTCTAGTCTAGAACTATTCTCTGAGTTTTTGATCTTTATTTTCAACTTCCCATCATAAATCTTCATTTGGAAGTCTAAAACTCAACACATCTAAATTTGGTACATTCAAATTTAACATATATAAAAACCAAGGTATTCAATTTTTCCTCTAAAATGTGATTCTGGGCACCTGATTGGCTCAGTGGGTTAAAGTCTCTGCCTTCAGCTCAAGTCATGATCTCAGGGTCCTGGGATCAAGGCCCATGTTGGGCTCTCTGCTCGGCGGGAAACCTGCTTCCTCCTCTCTCTCTGCCTGCCTCTCTGCCTACTTGTGATCTCTCTCTCTTTCTGCCAAATAAATAAATAAAATCTTTAAAAGTAAAATAAAATAAAATGTGGTTCTACTTCTGTTTCCCCTATCTCAATGAACCTGACAGAACTAAGAGTTCTATCTAAACCTTCCACATTTCACCACTTATATCCAGTCCATCACAAAGTCCTGCTGATTTCACTTCCATCTCAAATCCACTGACTTTTCACCCTCTTAATTAGTACCAGTTTACTCTAAGTTCACCGTCTTCCACCTACACTACTGCACTAGTCTCCTAACTGATATCCCTGCATTCATCTTGCCTTCTCTAATCTAATCTTTGCACTGAAGTCAGTATGATCTTTTCAAAATACAGATGCAGTTATTTCCCAGCCACCTCCCATCTAGCAGAGCTGAAGATTGTCAGCAGACACAAACTGGTCCAGGCAAATGTGACTGCATGTATGTGTGGGTGGGAATAAAAGACAAATATCTACATAAGCAAGTCTGAAAATATGTCTGATTGTGTATACCTAATCACATTTAAAAGCCTCCTAAAAAGTCTGTAGGCTTCTTTACCATTTGAAATCATTTATGACTTCCCATAGTAAATGTCAAGTGTTTTGCATGGTAAAAGTCTTTATCAATTTCCTTTTTTATTTTTCTCTCTTCGTGACATACAGAAGACATAATATGTGAATTTCAGAGGGCTTTGCCATTTGAGAGGTAGCATGGTAGAGCAGAAAAAGTTTGGATTAGAGAGCCAAACAGATATGAATTTAAATCACAGCTCTGAAACTTATTATTAGAGCTCAATTCCTTATTTTGAAATGAGACCCATAGGTTTGTTTGCTCGTTTTTTTTTTTTTTTGTCTTTTTTTAGGATTTGATGAGCTCATCTATGCAAAAAGTCTAACACATCATCTGACACGCAGTAAGTGGCCACTGAATGTTTGTTCCTTCCACCAGAATAAGTTGTGCCAAAATATTTTAGTCAAAAGAAAACCCTAAGATCATTTGTAAATTTCCCCATAGTTTAAGTTTGCTTCACAGACAATTGGAAGAGATTGTTGAAATGAAATTTTCTTTTATTCACTTTAACTAACATATATTGAGCACTTCCTACACACTTGGCTTCAAGCTATGCCATTTATATTCATTTTAATCACCACAAATGCCCAGTGATATATCATACTACCATATTTTATAACTAAAAAAGTGCCAAAGCTCAAATTTGAACTCAGGTCAAATTATGATTTTTTTATCTATAGGATTCTGTCCTCTCTCACTGAAAGACCCACTACAAAAAACTTAAGGAGAATGGCTGCCTTTGATCATCTAGTTTCATTAGGGACCTAGAGAACACTTCATTTTGCCAAAATCCAGAGCCAGAAACCCAACCATATGAACTTCTTTCCGTGAAGCAATTTCACTTCATTACATTACATGGCAATTCTAAGAGTAGAGACCTGAAACATACTTATTTTTCCATGTTTGATATTATCCAAATAATCTTTCTGGAATTATAGCATTTAATACCTTTTTCTGGCAGTATTAAATACCAATACCCTAAAGGATTGTTCATGCAGAGTTAAAGATAGGAATTTGGCAAGAAAAGAGAAATTTAATTATGATCTTTATAGAATCAAGAATAGTTTAGAGACCTGACTTTGACAGCACTATGTATGAAATTATGTAAACCTCTATCTTTGACAATAGTGATAGGTTTTCAAACAATCTCTGAAAGGAAAATCTGAACCCCAGAGAATAATATACAGGGACTTTGCACCCAGAATAGCTATGCAACATGATATGCACTAAGTTCATATATAAGGAAACATTTATTTTTCCCCAAGGCTGACTAAAGGTTGAAATCTATCCCATAAGGGAGTTCTATGGCAGTACCCAAAGAAAAACATATGTCTGTGTAACTGCCTCAAAAGAAATCCATTGGAAAATATGAGAGATGTGTCTGAAACACTAGTTCACAAACCTGACTGTATTTCATAGTATTGGTGGAAGCTTGAATTCAAAGGCCAGTATGAAAACAAGGGTGCCAAAAAAGAAAAAAAAAAAGAAAGAAAAAAAGAAAGAAAAAAGAAAAGAAAAGAAAAGAATAGAAAAGAAAAGAAAAGAAAAGAAAAGAAAAGAAAAGAAAAGAAAAGAACCTATCCTATAGTCAAAGAGTCATTATTTTTCTTTGTTGGTTCCTGATAACCCGGAACTGCAGTTCTATGAAATCTAATATGATGCAATCTACTAATGTTCTGTGTAAGTGTATCCTAGATAATCTGACAGCAATGATTTTTTCTGGCTGATGAGTCTCAGCCTGCCTTTGATCACATTTTATCATTTGAAATAGTGAAGAGGGGCGCCTGGGTGGCTCAGTTGGTTAAGCGACTGCCTTCGGCTCAGGTCATAGTCCTGGAGACCCTGGATCGAGCCCCACATTGGGCTCCCTGCTCGGTGGAAAGCCTGCTTCTCCCTCTCTCACTCCCCCTGCTTGTGTTCCCTCTCTGGATGTATTTCTCTCTGTCAAATAAATAAATAAAATCTTTAAAAAAAAAAAGAAAGAAAGAAAATAAATAACATTTAAAAAAAGAAATAGTGAAGATATACTAAAGTATATTTAATAATCTTGTACAATGCTGAGTATATGGTAGGTGCTCAATGAACTACTGATCTATTGACCAGTATCTCTTAGAATGCTAGTGATGTTTTTAAGAGGCCAAAGTTTAGCTAATAATCTTCTCTTTCTCTTTTTTTTACTTTCAGATGACTATCTTTCAACTTTCAGAGCAACCTATAGCCAAAGTATCAATAAATCCAATTTAAAGAGTAACTAAGCATACAGAAAATGTCAAGAGTAATAAACTTCAAGAAAAAGAGCCATCATTTTAAAAAATCAGTCACACTGAAACTTTTTAATAAAATATCTCTGCAAATAATTGTGAAATAATTATAAATGGTAAAAGAGAGTTAGATAGAGCTGCTTAATTCAATTTCTACATAATAGGCCCAATCTCACAAAACAAAATAGCAAAGCCTTGTGTTGATGTAGTAGATACATCCTAAGACCCCAATTAGTCAAAGCCTTGTATAATCCTTTCCCTGTCAGTGTGGGAGGAAGCTGTGACTTGCTTCTAACAGAAAATGTTAAAGGCATTAGGATGGCACTGTTTTGATTTGATTGTTATATAGCTAAGGTAGCGGGATACCGTTATTCCCATGATTACATTATGTTATTGTATTAGTTTTCTAGGGTTGCTATAACAAAGTTCCACAAATTTAGTGGCTTAAAACAATAGGAATTTATTCTCTCATAGTTGGGGACACTAGAAGTCTACAATTGAGTGGTCTGTAGGTAGGTTTACACCCTCTCTAAAATCTCTAGAAGAGAAATCTTTCCTTGCCTCTTCCAGCTCTGGTAGTTGCCAGCAATCCTTGGTGTTTCTTGTCCTATTGCACCCTAAATCCAATCTCTGGCTCATTGTCATATGACCATCTTCCTTCTGTCTATCTCTGTGCTTCTGTTTTCCTATAAGGACACCAGTCATTAGATTAGGGCCAACTTTACTCTAGAATGACCTCACCTTAATTTAACTAATTACATCTGCAAAGATGCTATTTCCAATATGGTCACAATGTGAGGTTCTAGGTGGATATGGATTTGGAGGGGCAGGGACACCATTTAACCCAGTGCAGTTAACTGACACTTCATCTTAGCAGACAGCAGGGAGAGGCTATTCCCTGTTGGCTTGGAGATGTGAGTTGGAGTTGGAGGATTTTGGAACCAAGTTGGAACTTGGAGTTCTGGGTTTTGAGAAGGCTTACAATGGAGTCATAGAACAAGAAATTGTAGGCAACCTCTAGGAGCTGAGAGCTTCTTGCTCTCACCTGAGAGTCAGCCAGAAAATGGGGCCCTCCATTCTACAACCATAAGGAAATGGATTCTTCCAACAACCTGAGCTTGGAAGAAGACAAAGCCTAGAAATGAATGTACCCCACTGACACCTCCACTGCAGCCTTGTGATGAGACCCTGAGCAGAATACCTAGCTAAACCACGTTAAGACTCCTATACTGTGGCAATCATGAGATAATAAATGTGTCTTATTCCAAGCCACACAATTTGTGACAATTTCTTACACAGCAACAGAAAACCAATAGAAAACTACAATTGGTATAGTACTTTAAAGGTTTCATTCACTATACCTCATTTATACTTGCCCAAGCCAAATCCAAAGATATTTCTTTCAGTTCTGAATTATATACATCACCAGCATTTAACTGTATTCACATGCATCATCAGGATTGGCACATAAAATATAAGTTGCTTAGCAAAATCATAGAATTTTGGTACTCAGAAGAACCTCAGGGAGCATACATTTCAATCATTTAATTAAACAAATGAAGAAACTGAGCCCTGGACACAGAAATTGACTCTTGATCACTAAGGTACCAAGTGGAAAAGGCAAACATAAGCTCAGGTCTCCTGGAATCCAGCCCAACATTTTTTCAATATTATAGATCATCAGCAACTCACTGGGATCCTGTGAGATCTCTAACAGCAAATAAGAGAAAAGCTAAAAATATGAAAGAAATTGAGGAAGACACAAAGAGATGGAAAAACATTTCATTCTCATAGACTGGAACAATAAACATTGTTACAATGTCTATGCTGCCAAGAACAATCTACATATTCAATGCAATCCCTATCAAAATACAATCAACAATTTTTCTTGAGCTGGAAAAACAATTCTAAAATTTGTATGGAATTAGAAAAGACCTGAAATAACCAGGGGAATACTGAAAAAGAAAATCAAAGCTGAGGGCATCATAATGCCTGACTTCAACCTCTATTTCAAAGCTGTGACCATCAAGACAGGATGATACTGGCACAAAAACAGACGCATAGACCAATGGAACAGAACAGAGAGCCCAGGAATGGACCTTCAACTCTATGGCCAACTAATCTTTGACCAAGGAAGAAAGACTATCCAATGAAAAAAAGACAATTTCTTCAATAAATGGTGCTGGGAAAATTGGACAGCCACATGCAAAAGAATGAGACTGGACCATCCTCTTATACTATACACAAGGATAAACTCAGAACAGATGAAAGACCTAAATGTGGGTGAGGAATCCATCAAAATCCTAGAGGAGAACAGAGGCAGTGACCTCTTTAACTTCAGCCACAGCAAATTTTTGCAAGACCCATTTCTAAAAGCAAGGGAAACAAAAGCAAAAATGAACTACTGGGACTTCATCAAAACAAAAACCTTCTGCATGGCAAGGGAAACAGTCAACAAAAGGCAATCTACAGAATGGGAGGAGATATTTGCAAATGACGTATCTGACAAAGGGCTGGTGCCCAAGATTTATAAAGAACTTATCAAATTCAATATCGAAAGAACAAATAATCCAGTCAAGAAATGAGCAGAAGACATGAACAGACATTTCTCTAAAAAAGACATACAAATGGCCAAAAGACACATGAAAAAATGTTCCACATCACTGGGCATCAGGGAAATACTAATCAAAACCACAATGAGATACCACCTTTCACCAGTTAGAATGGCCAAAATTAACAAGACAGGGAATAACAAATATTGGCGAGGATGTAGAGAAAGGGGAACCCTCTTACACTGTTGGTGGGAATGCAAGCTGGTAAAGCCACTCAGTATGGAGGTTCTCCAGGAAGTTAAAAATAGAGCTATCCTATTACCCAGCAATTTCACTGCTGGTTATTTACCCCAAAGATACAGATATAGTGAAAAGAAGGGGCACATGTACCCCAAGGTTCATAGCAGCAATGTCCACAATAGCCAAACTGTGGAAGGAGCCTAGATGTCCTTCAACAGATGAATGGATAAAGAAGATGTGGTTCATATATACAATGGACTACTAGTCATCAGAAAGGATGAATACTTACCATTTACAGTGACGTGGAAGGAACTGGAGGCGATTAAGCTAAGTGAAATAAGTAAGCAGAGAAAGACAGTTATCATATGGTTTTACTCATATGTGGAATATAAGAAATAGTGCAGAGGATCATAGGAGAAAAGAGAGAAAACTGAATAGGAAGAAATCAAAGAGGGAAACAAACCTTGACAGACTCTTGAAGCTAGTAAAAAAAAACTGAGGGATGCGGAAGGGGAGTGGGTGGGGGTGTGGGGTAACTGGGTGACAGGTATTAAGGAGGGCATGTGACATGATGAGCACTGGGTGTTATAAGCAACTAATTAATCACTTTACAACACACCAAAAACTAATGATGTACTATACATTGACTAATTGAATTTAAATAGAAAAGAAAAATAAAGAAAAGCTAGAAATACATCATGGACTTTTAGAAAATGCCTATGTTATACACTTAAAAAATGACAGTAATCACAAATAGCACTAATTAGCTCCTAGAAGAAAGCCAATCACATTGTAGCCCTCAATAAATATTGAGTATTTGACCAATTAAAATTAATATTATGTTTTCATATGCAACAACCATTACAAAAGATGATATTATCTCCATATATCTTAATCTGAAGGTAGCACACCCTTACAGGGGAAAAGCCATGGCTGAGTCTAAATGCAAGCTCTAATGTTTATTCACTTGTTAAGCTGAAAGATTTCCTCAAACTCTCAGCTGTCAGTTTTCTCATCTGCAAGATGAAGGTAATAACAATGACTTCCCATTCTTGTGTTTAGGTTTAAACAAAATAATAAGCATAAATGCCTGGAATGTACAGAGTGCACAATAAATGTCACTCTATAGCCATCATGAATTTGTTTTTAAATGAACAATAGTATTTCCTCTTTAGATATTTCTCTGAACTAAAACTGTGACAGAGGTATTTAATACAAATGTACTTTTAATTTTACATTAAGAAACATTTCTTTAAGAACAATTTTCTGGGGGTGCCTGGGTGGCACAGTCATTAAGCGTCTGCCTTCAGCTCAGGTCATGATCCTGGAGTCCTGGGATGGAGCCCTGCATCGGGGCTCCCTGCCAGGCGGGAGGCCTGCTTCTCCCTCTCTCCCTCCCCCTGGTTGTGTTCCCTCTCTCGCTGTGTTTCTCTCTGTCAAATAAATAAATAAAATCTTAAAAAAAAAAAAAGAACAATTTTCTGTTGTAAGGATTTACTCTTTTTTGTTTCTTAATACTCATCCTCTGTCCCTTCAACAGGCTCAGTAACAAATAAAGGTCTGAAAAGTCTAAGGAAGAAAAAAAATTTCATTTGAGTAGGACTGACTTTATTGACACTTAGGAGCCACACAGAAAAAAGAGAAAAACAAACAAACAAACAAACGAAACCAAAAAACCCCAGCATCTTGAAGATTCTTAAATTAATCATTGATTAGGAGTTTACATAATTTAGAGGTAGTAATCCAAAACCTGTTTCAAATTAGATGAGAGTACAAAAGTGATGTGGAAGTAGTTACTGTTAAATTGGAATTCTTCTGATTACACTATTTATCAGGTAGTATTTCAGATAATTAAATAGAACTATGAGTAACATGAAAGATTATAGTTATGGTTCATGTTTGCACAGGTCTGTTGAGACTTAGAAATTATGTGCAGGCAGAGTTGGAAAAATTCCAGCATGGACCATATTGAATTAGGCAACAGCTGGTGAAGAAGGTTTTAGTTTAGGGACTGTCCTGACAGCTGGAGAAAAAGTGATATGTGGTCCGTACTAAATGTCACATTAGAAATTAGCAGTAAAATAATTACAAGCTAATTAGAAATGTATTGTCTTGATTTCAAGCTTAAATAATCTTCCTTGGGGCCATTTTAAGACCATTTTAAAGTTCTTTAATCTCCACTCAAGAGAATTTATTTTCTAGCAGGTGTGCCTTAAAGCTAAAAATGTAGACATGACTTAAAATCATTTCCATGAGTTTCAAACACTTCCACATGTTTTAAAAAATAGTCATTTCAATGTTTCTTGAAACCCAGGAAAGGTCATGAGGAGAGGAAGCTGTGAAAACCTTAATCCTGGAAATCTCACAGCACATGGCATGATGCAATGGAGTATGGAGCCAAAGGCTGGGGTTCAAGCCTTTGCTTTGCTAATTACTAAGTAGAAGATTTGAAATAGAATTCATGCCCTTTTCAAACCTTGGTTTTCTCATCCAAATTGAGAATGGTAACACCTACCTTCCAAACTATTATGAGAAGTGATCTAGAGATAGTACCTATGCAATAAACACTTGTTTCCCATACTGTGTACAGAGGCACCCTGGGGGCACTGCAGCACCCTTATAGAGGTGCTGTGGGACATTTTAAATGTTTAAGGAAAATGCAGCAATATCAAAATCTGTCAGCCACTGTGTGAAATACTAGCTCAATACAGTTCATTTTTAACATTAAATTGCACTACATCTTTTTCAGTGATGTCATATCTTTGTGAAGCTGAGTTTTGATGGTTGCTGACAGAAAGCAAATAAGCATGAAAATCTTTGTAGAACAGGAAATGAAAGTGGTGGTACCCAATCTGATTCCATTGTCTGAGAGGTGTGTAGTGCCCAAGATACTCACATATATTTTTAGTAAGTAACTGTGGTTAAGAGTAAAATTAGACTACACCAAAATAGAAACCTTCTCTGACACAGTGAAGAAAACTATCAGCAAAACAAGACAACTTACTGAATGGGAAAAGATATCTGCAAATGACATATCTAATAAAGGGTTAATAACAAAATATATAAAGAACTTACACAACTCAATACCCAAAAGGACAAACAATCCAATTTAAAAATGGGCAAAGGACCTAAATAGATACTTTTCTAAAGACAGATAGATGGCCAACAGCCACAGGAAAAGATGCTCAACATCATGCATCATCAGGGAAAGGCAAATCAAAACCACAGTGAGATATCACCTGAGATACACCTGTCAGAGTAACTAAAATCAAAAATACAAAAAATAACAAGTGATGGTGAGGCTGTAGAGAAAAAGGAACCCTCATGCACTGTTGGTAGCAATGCAAGCTGGTGCAGCCACTGTAGAAAACAGTAGAGAGGTTCCTCAAAAATTTAAAAATAGAATTATCCTATCATCCAGTAATTCTACTACGGGGCATTTACTCAAAGAAAATGAAAATACTTAGTTAAAAAGATATAGGTACTCCTGTATTGATTGCAACATTATTTACAGTAGCCAAGATAAAGAAAAAACCCATGTCCATCCATTGATGAAGGATAAAGAAAATATGGTAATATCACACACACACACACACACACACACACACACACACACACACAAATATTACACAGCCATGAAAAAGGAATACGATCTTATCATTAGCAACAACATGGATTGACCTAGAGGGTATAATGATATGTGAAATAAGTCAATCAGAGAAAGATAAATACCACATGATTTCACTCCTGTGTGTAATTTAAGAAACAAATCAAATGGGGCATCTGGGTGTCTCAATCAGTTAAATGTCTGACTCTTTTTTTTTTAAAGATTTTATTTACTTATTTGACAGAGAGAGAGATCACAAGCAGGCAGAGAGGCAGGCAGAGAGACAGGAGGAAGCAGGCTCCCTGCTGAGCAGAGAGCCTGATGTGGGCCTCAGTCCCAGGACTCTGAGATCATGACCTGAGCCGAAGGCAGAGGCTTTAACCCACTGAGCCACCCAGGCGCCCAAATATCTGACTCTTGATTTCATTGGTTCAGGTCATGATCTCAGGCTTATGATATCAAGCTGTCCATCTACCTCCATGCTCAGAGCAAAGTTTGCTTGAGATTCTCTCTCTTCCTTTCCCTCTGTCCCTCCCTCCCTTTCACTCTCCCTCTAAATTAATTATGTCTTTTAAAAAAAATGGACAAAGGAAAAGAAGAAACAAATAAAAAACAGACTCTTAAATATAGAGGACAAATGAGTGGCTGTCAAAGGGGAGGTAGGTTTGTGGGGTGGATGAAGTACATAAAGGGGGTTAAGAGTACACTTAATTGTGATGAGACCTGAGAAATGTATAGAATTGTTGAATCACTATATTGCATACCTGAGACTAATGTAACACACTGTATGCTAATTATACTTGAATAAAAAAACTAAAAATAACATTTTTTTTCTTATCTCAAATTTTTGTGTTATTTTATCTGAATGAGCTACTAAGTTGTTAATATACAAATAAATTTTAAATTGTTTGGAATTCAATCAACAACACAGTTAGTTCCTTATTTCAGCCTAGAAATCAATGCCATAAATCAAAAAACAGGAAACTTTCACAGTAGATACCCAATATGTATACATTTCTTCTCAGACATGATGTTCTTTCACATGATTGAACCCTTTCTCTCAAAATTTAGGTAAATTTAGTTCCGTTCTCATTAATAATGCTCACCATGATTCTCAGACTTTACAGTTTGGTGGAGCCATATGATTATCTCCGACTAGTGGGATCTGAAAAGGTATTAAATGCTCTATTCACTCTTCCCTGTTGAGGCATCCTACTGAGGTGAGAAGACAAGTGAAACCTCAAGATCTCAGTATCTTCAACTGTCAAGTTATAATATTGAAGATAAGTTTTCCTAGAGAGTCTCCTGGACCAACTAAGTCAAGTCAATGAGATTTGATGGCTTGTTTTCTATGAAGCATAGGCTTTACTATTTTGATTAATATTCAAACTAGTCTCTTTCTATTACCCTCGCCACCACTCCGCTGGAAATGGTTTCCTTATTTTATTTTATATATAATTTTCATAATAATCTTCTATGATTAAAAGATAATTAGGTAATAATGGGTACTGTAGAAAATAGATTGTGAGGAGTACCTGGGTGGCTTGGTTGGTTAAGTGGCTGCCTTCAGCTTGGTTGTGGTGTCAGGGTACTGGGATGGAGCCTCAAGTCCTGTCAGGTTCCCTACTCAGTGGGGATTCTACTTCTCCTTCCCTCTGTCCCTTCCCCCACTTGTGCTCAAGTACTCACTCTTTCTCTCTCAAATAAATAAATAAAACCTTTTAATAAAATAAAATAAAATAGGCTGTGGCCTGATTAACAGAAGTCTGGATAATGGAAAACTAAAAAAAAAAAAAAAAATTGTTAACATCAAATAAAACAGCCTGATCATAGTGTGATGCCCCACACCACAAATCAGAGTCAATAACACATTCATTCATTTATTTAATGTCAAGCTTTGGTTTATAGAATCTTAAAGGTTAAAAAGGAATATCGCAAAAAAAAAAAGGAATATAGCAAACATTTTAACAGAATGATTTCCTTTAGGTATAAGGACATATACATTAAGATAAAGCCACTTTTATATAAAATGTTGGAACCAAGGATGTTCTAGAACAAGGTTTTTGCTGTATTCTTGGGGATTTGGCTTTATAGAACAAATGGGGAAGCAATTCACACAGGCACACATTTCCATGTTGGGAAAATTTCTATAGAGTAGAGTAGTCATCTTTTCTAGTGGCTATAATCTGAGAGTAGGAGGATGATGCTTTGAAAGGAAAATTTTAATTCCTCAGTACTTCAGATACTGGAAAGAACTTCAAAAATGGCATCCATAGGTCACCTAAAATCCCCTTCACTATATGTGGCTACTTTGAATCATAAAGGTTTTTTTTTTTCCTTTTTAAAGATCCCCCCCTAATAAAATACAATGACTCTTGAAAAGAGTAATATCTTAAACTCTTCCTCTGAATTGTTAATTGACAAGATTTAAGAGAGAAAATGTTCTTGGCTAGTGAGACATCACAGTGGTATGAGTGTTCTAGAAATACAGTAATAGAGGAAGGGACTATTAAATGTGAACCTGTGATGGCATGCCTGGGTGGCTCAGTTGTTAAGCATCTGCCTTCAGCTCAGGTCATAATCCCAGGGTTTTGGGATGGAACCCCACATCAGGCTCTCAGCAGGAAACCTGCTTCCCTCTCTCCCACTCCACCTACTTGTATTCCCTCTCTTGCTATCTCTCTCTATGTCAAATAAATAAAATTTTTTAAAAAAGTAAAAATAAATGAGAACCTGTGAGGTCCCCAAAGAAACAAGTTTCTTATATGATGATTTGCTTAGAGTCTGGCTAGGCTGTCCTTTTGTTTTTTGTTTGGGGTTTATTTCATCTTGGGTATGGTTTTGTGTTGACTATTTGAGAACACAGGATAGTTGAGAAAACGTAAGTACATGGTAGAAATGAATTTCTAAAAGCACAATAGAAAGTTTCTGAGGTGTGAATAGTTGCTCGCCAGAATTCCAGTCAAGATTTTAAGTTACAGGGACACCTGAGGGGTTCAGTTGGTTAAGTGTCATGATCCTAGTGTTGTGGGATCAAGTCCTGCATTAGGCTCCTTGCTCAGCAGGGAGCCTGCTTCTCCCTTGCCCTCTGCCTTCCACTCCCCCTGCGTGTGCTCTCTCTCCCTCTCTGGCAAAGAAATAAAATCTTTAAAAAAAAAGATTTTAAGTTACTACCCTCCCTTTGATTACCTCAAACATGTTTCTTTGGCATGAATGACGTATTTTGCTACTACTCCTCATAGCAAGGCAGATCCTAAATGAGAATCTTGAGTCTATTAACAGCTACTTTCCAGGTTGATGAATCAATCAATATTTACTAAGCATCTACTGTGTGCCTAACAAAGATCAAGATAATATTTGACTTAAAGAAGAATAGGAGTTGGGTATTATTGTAATTGAAGGATAAGTTTGTGGAATGTTAACATGTAATGAAAGAATTGTATTTAACACAGATGAGATAGTTCCAAATTGGCTATAATGTTTATCTCATGAGAAACGTAACTGCCACTGTGGGAATAAGAACTCTCTTATAGTCAGTCCAATCAAGATGTTTTTCACTAAGCAATGTCTCATTAATTTCAACCAAAGGGATCTATCTTCTGATAGATCCTTGTTGTAAGCAGCTCCAAGCATTAACAAATTACAATATTGTCTTCCCAAAAATTTAAAGGAAAAATAATTTTCTTTCACTTCAAAAATACACATCTATTTATGTCTCTGATCTTCTTCTACCCCCCTTTTTTTGGTAATTATAAAATCCTTGAATTCTTTTTGTAGCTAAAACTGCTCTTAAAAAAGCCTATTTTAGAAAGTTTGAATGCTTGAGGACAGAGATTATGATTTTTTCATGTCTAAGATGGATAAAGTTTTATTTATTCTATCACAGTAAGAATAACTTGGAAAATAACATAAATTTAGATCTACCAGTGATTTCAGAAAATGAATTCTTAGTTTAAAGAAGAATTTACTCCTTTTCTATTCCAAATTTTAACTCTAGTGTCTGGAATAAGAGAAGTAACTGATTTTTTATTATAATAAGAGAAGTACAGTTATTATTTACAGGGTACATTATACTCTAAGGAAGAATCATAATTAACATATTTGAGAAGAGGAGCACACACAGTGTTTTACACAGGGTTTTACATGAAACTTGCACACAGCTCCTTGGGTAACAGCAATACCACAAAAGAAGCTGAATTACAGGGGCGCCTGGGTGGCTCAGTTGGTTAAGCCACTGCCTTCGGCTCAGGTCATGATCCCGGAGTTCCGGGATCGAGTCCCACATCGGGCTCCCTGCTCGGCGGGAAGCCTGCTTCTCCCTCTCTCGCTCCCCCTGCTGTGTTCCCTCTCTAGCTGTCTTTCCCTCTGTCAAATAAATAAATAAAATCTTTAAAAAAAAA
>PITA01012884.1:0-59830 GCA_004023965.1 Spilogale gracilis
AAAAAAAAAAAAATAAATAAAAGCAGGATTTAACACAATCTTATAATAAGTATTTAATCTACTTCAAAAATTATAGATGTTGTATGTACTGTATTTTCACATGCCCAATACGCTTGGAATAGAAATCCAAAAACATACAATTAAACAACTATGAAGAATTAAATCTTATCCAGTATATATTATTAATGCTAGATTCTTTAACAAACAAATTAAGGTAAGTTTTACTGACTTCTACTTATTCAACTAAAAGGCTTATTTTCCCCTTTCAACCAAGTTTACTGAAGAACACTCCTTTGTTACATTAACTAATAATTATACTTCTCATTTACTGATCACTTCACAAAGAGTACAGACTACCCTTTGGTAAAATAAGTTTTTCAGCCAGTTATACCTGATATAGACAAGTTATACACTGAAAAGACATAAGTTATAGCAAACTCATTCTACACAATGTTGCAGATTTACAACATTGATATTTTTGCAACAAAGATATTTTAAATACCAGATGTCTCTCACCTTTTACAATGTTCTTATGTACTAAAATTTGATTTCAAAGAAATTTTCAGGAACTTAGCATCTGTTTTTTTCTTCAAATATGTACAATCATATGTGTTTCTCTGGGATTTGGGTTTCAAGAAACACAGTCTAAAAATTCTTTACTAATAAACAATATGATTGAAATCTAATATGAAAAGGGCTGGAAAAGTAGACATTAGATAGCTCCTAAATTGATTTAGCAATTTTAAATTTAGCAATTGAGCAAACACATCAATTGACTAGTGTAGGGATTGAAGCCTACTGAAATATTAATAGAGACATACATGGCTACTGAAGATGCCAGGTCTTAAAACTGAATAACTTAATAATCATTATCTTATATTATATTCATACTCATCCATATTAACCATTCACCCATTGCTATATCATGACTGAGTTTTAACTTTTATATTAACTGAAATTTTTCACGTATATCTGCTTAATTTCATGTAAGAGATTAACCAACATTTTAGATAAAAACATAAGTAAAATTTTAAATCATGAATTTATATACACTACTTTTGAAGAAAATTGAGCCTATAGTTTAAATATATATTTTTAAAATAATTGAATGGATAGGTATAGTCGGACTTAAAGACAAATATATTTCACATCCAAATACCATTTTATATAATTGTTGAACTTCTGGGCAAAACAGTCTTTCGAATACAATTTTCTACTATATGACCTTTGTTCAGTGAGACAACTAGACAATAGGGTTGCATGTAGCTTTATTTTAGAGGATAGCCCAGTAGACTTGGAACATTCCATGTCATGGCAGAGAAATCTCATAATCTAGAGGCCAGCATTAGTATACTACAGCTGCCTATGCTAAGATATGTGTAGTTACATGGAGAAAGCCCAAACTTTCAAATATTTCTCATTCTTAAATTTGCCCAGACCACAGACTAAAATGTCTAAATGAAAAAAAGAAAAAACAAAAACAGACAAACAAACAAAATACCAGCTATTAACTGTTCACATTAAATAGTCTCCAAAACCTGTTTGGTTTTCAACTGGGGAGACTGGAAACTTCAGAGGCGCTGAGATCTAGGGGGTACCAGCACTGACACTTGAGCTTCCTTAAAGAATGCCTCGATGTCACGGAAGTTTATGATTTCCTCCACTGTAATGAGATACTCCTGAGGCTATCAGGAAATCCAAAGTGATTCGGAGCATGCCTGGATTTCTTCAAAAGATTATATTTGCAAGTTAAGTATAATTGCCTTCCTGTGGATAGCAACTGGCCAAGAGCTGACATGTAAAGGAAGGGAGAAGAGAACACTATCCGCACAACCCAATGTCGATGTACAAAAAGCCAACATTGATGTATATAACAGGACAACCTCTTGGCCCTTCCATTACAGTCATGGTTTAAGTCTTGCCCCTTTCACTGTTACTGAGCAAAGCAAAGGAACAATTTACAAGTGCAGTTATGGAACACAATAGCAAAAGAGTCTGTTCCTACAAAGTGCAGGCCTACAAGGGTAATGACAACACTCTGCCTGCTGAACTTCCATCTACTTGCCCTCTAGGACTCACCTCACCACTGGAGTCGATTTCTCTATGAAACATTCCCTGGTCACCATCCACTACCTCCGCATCAGGTGTTTTCCCTATATTAAACCAGGTGCTTTATCAAATTAGCACCTGTAGCAAAAACTACTGGAATGATGTATTTATATTTTTATTTCAAACACTAGAAATGTAAAGTTCCTGCAAACAGGATCCATGATTATTTTATTTTTATGTTCCTAGAACTGAGCTTAGTGCTTAGCATATGGCAAGTGCTTACTAAACATTGGCTGAATTGAAGCTGAATGAGGGTACCACAACATTGGGCACACCTTCCACATTAATGATTTGGAGGTGGGGAGATGAGATTCCTTAAAAAAACACCCAGACTCTATCGTTGTTTTTTTTTTTTTTTTTTAAAGATGAATATCATGAAGTGGAATGCCATGACAGTCTCCTCAATGCTTGAATGAATGCAGTATTGAAACATGAGGAAAGATCAGTCAGTGACCTTGCCATCACTAAGTATGTCTATGCAAGGAGACCTATACCATTTTTTATCATGATAATGTTTTACTGCCATAAAAACTTAAAACCTAGGAAGTTGTTTTAGGAAAAAAAATTTTTTTAAATGTCTGTATATTTCTAGGACTCCTTATTCTATGTTAAACTTATTTGCAGCTTTCAAATGATTACATTATTTATTCACTTTAGTACATGGTTACAAAGTACTTGGAAACTGTTTTAATGACTTAGAATAAAAGGAAAGCTCAATTTTAAAAAAAACTAGTATCCAAAGATTTATGGTAAAATAAAAACATATATTTACTTCATTTAAGATATAAAGGCTTCCCTACGTATACATTAATAAGGTTTTTCATGAAAGTAACAAGCCTATAAAAACATGGAAATCTTTCAAACTCTCCTTTAACTTATGGAAAACATAAAACACTAATTTATTATCTGCCAGTCTAAATTTTACTGTATTTTTCTGAAACATCCTTGAAACAATAGGGGAACATCTTAGGATGAGGGCTGAAATATGCATTTTGGATATATTTTATAGACAAAAGATGTGATCAAGGCAATCATAATCAGAGAATAAAGCAGACAGACTTGACTTTTTATCACAATTGCACATGGAATAAAGCTTGAGTAAGGAGTCAGAAGGTAACGTGCTGCATATACAAAGCACAAAATACAGTCTAATAAATACTTCACATGCTTAAGTGATTTCAACTTAGTTCTTACATGCAACTTCATGAAAGGCTAATGTATAAAGTATGTGTTAAAAGATCTCTTTCCCCTAAGACAAAATGATTCAAAAACTTAAAAATCTCTTAATCACTACACATTTTTACAATGCCAGAGAAGAAGAAAAGAGAAATTATTAATTTTTAAAATTACCCAGCAATTCCATTGCATCATCTTCATTATCAATATCTTCTTCTGTTACAGATGGGGTAGGGCTGTGGAGAGACTCAAAAGAATCTTGAGAGAGCATTGCTGCCAGAAGTTTCTTATGCTGCTGTTGCTGCTGTTTTAATCCTTTAGTCTTGGGCTCCACCTTTAAGCTGAAGAAATATTTAAATGTTAGTTTTCAATGGTGACAACTTTATCAATTAGCTCTGGTAAATGAAGAAATCTACAACCAAATTTCATTTGATTATTTCACTATGTAAAATTATAGTCATATAAGTAATATTTTCCCTAAGGATAATGGAAATACAGACTGTCTTCTTTCTCTGACATCTTTTGGTACTTCATTAACCAACTCACAAGTGGGTATAGGTGAGAAATATGGCAAACTGAAACTGTGCCCCATTTAAGGGAGGAGGTGCTAATCAGCTCCTACCGATTGTCACCATTTCATAATAAAAGCCCACTGTTAAAGGATTTTTCTAAGTTTTTTTTTAAAGGAGGTGAAAATCCAGATTATTTATCAAATTCTTTGCCTTACAAACAAATCCATATCAAGCAAAACAAATGTAATGGGATAACTATTTTAACATACTATGACAAAATTATCTTTTTTAAATTTTTATTTATTTACTTGAAAGAGGGAGAGAGAGCGAGCGCACAAGCAGGGTGGAGGGGCAGAGGAAGAGGGAGAAGCAGACTCCCCACTTATCCCGGACACCGAGATCATGACCTGAGTCAAGGGCAGACGCTTAACTGACTGAGCACCCAGGCACTCCTGACAAGATTATTTTAAATAAAAATTTTAATTTCTTTTTTAAAAAACCATTTATTTATTTAAAAGAAAGAAAGAGAGCATGAGTGGGGGAAGAGGCAGAGAGAGAATCCTCCAGCATCTTTTCCGCTGAGCATGGGGTGTAACATGGGGCTCCATCCAAGGCCTGAGATCATGACCTGAACTGAAATCAAGAGCTTGGTGATTAACCAACTGAGCCATCCACACACCCAAAAATTCTAATTTCTATGATTCTATAAATTTCCTCATTGCCCTATCATGCTGCCTAGATCTTGGGGTAAGATGAGCTAAAAGAAAGGATGGATCTAGAACTGGCAATTAAATGTTTCTCAGGTTCTTCCAGTCTGAGAGTCTTTGTAAATGTGGGAGAGTTTCTTTGTGATAAAGCTGGGATCCTTTGGGTAAATGCTATCTTTCATGGTTTCTTCTCCCCCAACTTCTCAAGACAATATGTAACCAGACAATTTATAAGTCCAAACAACAATCACATATAGTTTCAAAAACTGTCCCAAAGTTCTTCTATTCTCTGCAATCCAATTTCTTTTCCTTTTATTGTCCAGAAAAAGGAAATGCCAAATGTCACCCCATGAAAGAAACACATGATATGTGGAGGAATTCTTCCCCAAGCAGGGCTGAAAGATAACCCTTTCTAAAGGTACTCAGAAGGAAGGCCCACAAGGCAAATGGGTTAAATTCATTGTCCCCACAGCCACCAGGCCAAAATGCAAAGGAATCTTGGTAAAAAACAAAAACAAAGAACCGACCAGATAAATTTCAGGGCACAGATCAGAACATTTCAAGCTGTCTTAACAGAAATACCAGGTTTAACACTGTCAGAGAAGAGAATGAAAACAGTAGAATGCCATTGGATGACATCAGTGGGCAAAGATCAAGCAACCCCACGTCACTGGTTCACCTCCAAGTTAGGGTAAATATGTTAGAGAAGGTCAGGGGTGGAGAAAAAGCTTAGGGATGGAGCAAAAGCTTATATTTTCCACATTAATGTTAGCTAATAAATGTAGAAGGAATGACAGATTCAGAAAATAACCATTTTGCGAACACCAACATAGTAAATAACTCTTTTTCATCAATGGATACTAATGCCCTTTACTGAAAGACTGTTTTCAAAGGATCACTAACGTTTTTAATAATTGATTTTATTGGCTTTGAAATATAGAATTACATGTAGTTCTAAGAAATGATACAGAGAGATCCTTTGCACTCTTTACACTCTTCCTTTGATAACATTATCTTATAAAACTAGAATACAGTAGGGGAGCCTGGGTGGCTCAGTTGGTTAAGTGTCTGTCTTGGGCTCAGGTCATGATCCTGGAGTCCTGGGATCAATCTCCACATCAGGCTCCCTGCTCAGCGGGAAGCCTGCTTCTCCCTCACTCACTCCCCCTGCTTGTGTTCCCTCTCTAGCTGTGTTTCTCTCTGTCCAATAAATAAATAAAATCTTAAAAAAAAAACAGAGTAAATATTATAATCAGGATCCTGACAATGATATGATTTTCCAATCTTATTCAGATTTCCTACTTTAATTGTACTCATTTTTGTGTGTATACCTGTGCGTATTTATTTCTAGATAACTTTAGTACCTGTATAGGTTTGTGTATCATATATACACCACCACAATCAAGATACAGACCATTTCAAACACCACAAGGCTCTTTTCTAACCACTCCTGCCTTCCTCCATATGCCTTCTTCCCCATCTTGAATCCTTGGCAAACAGTAGTCCATTCTCCATTCTTTTGTTATTTCAAGAATATTATATACATGGGATCATACAATTTTAAGACTGGATTTTTTCAGGCAATCTAAATCCCTGGAGATTCATTCATGCTGTTACATGTGTCAATAACCCATTCCTTTTCTTTGCTATGTAGTATCCCAAATGCAGAGTATCTTTGGGCAGGACCAATGACTTCCTGGTGATCATAACTCACAATGATACCAGTCAGTGTAGCTGTGTGTTCTTCTCCAGTCTATACCAGTTCAGCCACAGAATAGGCAAAGAGTTAGATTTAAATAGGGTAGTTTTACAACACAAGGAAAACAAAGGACAAGAGAAGTAAGGGAACCAGGATATAGTCAATAAGCAGATCAAAATAATGAGCCAAAAAATAAAAACTACATGAGTGGCAAGGAAAACTCAGTGGAACCAGTGTATTTGGGTCCTAGTTAAAGCTGGTTACTGGAGGGAATGAACTAGAAAGACAGGAGGTGTAGTCAGAGAGTGAAACATATTTGACATTAGGGTTTGCAGATAATAATAATGAGGCCTAGATAAAACAGAGGGAATAAGTGAAGTAGGGTGGAATTCAAGATCAGTGGTGAAGAGTAGGCAAAGGAAGGAGAGGTAAAGTTTGGGAAAGAATCATCAATGTGGATATTAACTTCCTCAAGGTAGGAAGAATGTTGGGGAAAGTGACAGATGAGCCAGATGCTTGCCTATCTAGGAAAAAATGAATGACCTGGGAATTGATAAATTATTCTTACAAGAAGTGGTGGAAGATTGCCATGGATAAAACATGAAATTCAGAACCAGAGACTTTAACAAAGTGAAAGGACAGAGTAAGGTCAGCAAGGAGGAAAGGCAAGCAAGAATGACACCTTCCTCTATTCCAGCTCTGTAACCTATAGACTATAGAAGTGAAAACTATAACATTAGAGAGAAAATATCACCCTGCCTAAGGGAAACAAGGCTCTTACTACAGATAAGTGGGATATGGGGTGTAGGGTCTTTCTAACAGCACTTCGGGTTCTGGGCCCCCTCTCATCCTGACTTTGAACCTAAACTTTAATGATAGGGGATTCTTAGAACTTCTTTCTGAAGGAAGTTGGCATAGAAAAGCATTTAAGGAAACAGAATTTGCAGCAGGACAGACTGGCTCATGAAATTCCTTCTGGACTTAGTTTCTTTATTCTTAAAATACAGATAATAATGTTTCATGAGTATGAAATGAAATAAGAGAAATAAAATCCCAACAGCAGCCACTCAATGATAATTAATACTACTATGTGTTCAACAAACACAATGTGCAACATCCTAGATATTTACATGTGTTTCCTTGAGCAATAATATCTCACATAGAAAGAAAGAGAATCATAAAGGGGCCTTATGAAAAAGAAGAGCAGTTAATACTTCAATGTGGTGTTAATATAATCTAGGACTGCATTTTACTTTGGTTAAAAAAGATAAATTCTAAACTAGATAATATGGAAAAGGATGGCGTAATGTGGCCACCCCCTTCCCTCAGCTTACCTCTCCAGGTAGAACCTTTCTCTCCTTGGGATGGCCTACATTCTGACTATAGTTTCCCTCCTCCTGACCCCACTCTTCTCTGGGTACCTGCCCCTGCTGTATTTTTTTTCACATTCTGGTTTCTGAACATAGGTTGGTAAGTATTAATTTTATCTTATCACAGGTGCTTTTTTTTGCTGGAAAACTGGATTATTCCTCTCTTGACCCATCTCCTAAGCTTGTTTAGTTGACTACTGCAGCTTAGCAGGCAGAATCTACGCCCTTGCTCTCGACTCTAGTCCGAAATTAAAGGACTCTCTTTGCAAATAAGGCCCAGGTTGTTGAAGGGATATCATAAAAAGTTTCACATTGAATTGTTGCATTTTGGTTTATGCATAAGAGCTCTTTTCTTTAACATGTCTAGATGTGATGTTTTTATAATTAATTTAGCAGACATTTATTAAGTGCTTTTCATATACCAGGGATTGTGAGTATTGTACTACAGAATTAAGACATACTTCCTTGTCATTCTTCTCATTTGAAAGTAAGTACTTTGAATCTAGGATGTTTTTCTCATATTGATCTCACCCCTACCTAGAATAAATTCACTTTTTCTTCCTGACCCTATTTTTTAACACACTAAATAGTTAATTTAAGCATATGTATATGAGTCTTTCAACTTGACAGATATGTAAATCAAGGGAAATATATTGGTAGTGAAATAGAAAAAGGAAAACTATGTGGATTGGAATGTCAAAGATAAGGAAGAAATGGCAAATTATAGATGCATAACTCCCATTCAACAGCCAACAATGACCAAGATAATTTCTTGAAGGTTGAAGTAAGTGTTTCCCCAAAATACATGGTTTGGTCATGAAGATAGTGCTAGGCTATGAGTCCTGGACAGTAAGTCCAAAATGTTGCTGGTCTCATAAGAGACCACCTATGAGTCTATGAGGTAATTAGCAATGTGTTTCATAAAATAAGTTGAGTTAGGATATGTATTTCCTAAAGAAATACATGAATAAATGAGAAAGAACAAATTTTGAACATACAAAATGACCTCAGCATTCTGAAATAAATGCTGATTTAGTTACATATTTTTTTGGTTTAAAAAAAAAATATGTGAGTCACAAGGTACATTCTTTGAATGTTTTAGATATTCTTAAGGCCTCTGTTCTTTGATTCCTTTGACAGATTAACTTTTGATTAATCAATATTCTTCCTCCTTAAAATTTACATTTTAGAATATCCCTAAATTACTAAGCTTAATTCAGTCTTGGCATGTATACATATTTTCTATCATGTCTACAATAGCCAAAATCGGACAATATTAAGGTTCTTTGTTCTCGGACTTCTTATGCAAAATAGCGCCCTTCATTAATTTTATTCCTTCTTATTCTGATTTACTTTCCATCTTGCCACTTATCACTACTTGAATTTATGGTATATATTCATATATTTACTTGTTTATTATTTGTCTCTTGCTGCCAATTGAGGAAGCTCTAAAAGAAGGGGAACATGTCCAGGCTTTGTTAAAAGATACATCAAAAGAAATTAGGAGCTTTAATAAAAAGAAACATTTCTTAATGGAAAGTGAATTTAGCTTTTATTTTAATATTTAATATGTATTTCTAAATTATAAGATTTTTCTATTCATTTTATGGCATATTTACCATCTAGTAACAATGCCCACTTAACAAATGAGACAGTTCACTAGACCTATATTTATTGATGTTATTATTTCTTTAATAAAATAGTTGTGTTCAGAGGAACTTTATCAGGCTTTCAAGGCTTGATAACCCTATTTACGGTGTCACATTAAATTTAGTTAGTAATTTTGGGAAATCCATTACCCAACTATTGCGAAGTTTAATTAAGATGGCTTAAAATAGAAAAAAAAATGATGGCTTAAAACAGAATTATACAAATCTATTACATCCAATTTTTATTTACATTTACATTATCAATGTGATTATTTTTACTATCTGTAAATGTGCAATAAACACATAGATTTCCTACTAAATGGCCAGATAAGCCATTGCAACTCATATCAACTTGTAGTATCAGAAAGCCTTCAATCATTCCCCAATATATTCACCTCTTGCTTTTATAAATCCCCATTCTTTTTCTTTCTGTGATGCCTTAATTTCTTTCTTAAACTTACTTAATAGGACCTTTTGGAAAAATCTAAGATGTGTCAGGAAAATGCACACGTGCACAGAACCTTGTCCATGTAATTTAATTTCAAGAGATCTCTTGGGTCTATCCAGAGACCACGGAGCGGTCAGGGACCCCATGTCAGTCACTCTTGTCTTATCCTACTAGTCTCTCCATATTGCCCTCACAACTGCTTTCATTTTAACCAGCACTTAACCCTTCAGGCAACAGCTCTGTGTTCGAAAGTTGTTGACCCACTTCATACAGTGTTCTATATGCAGGACCAAAGGAGAAAAGTTGGCTATGTACTAAAGATGGAGTGTAGTAGTAATAGCTATTCAAGTAAGACTTGAGCAATTAACAACAGGAAAAACTGTGATAGGAAAGGGCAAAAAGTTAGGATAGACTATAAAAAACCCTTCTTATAAATAAGTTTTACTTAGCAGATGTCTACTCAAAGCCTTCTATGTGCCTCCTTCACTCACATAACAGATGTACATTGGTAATGACAATGCTCCAGGCCCAGTAGGGGAGAGAAAAATGGAAGAAGTCATCCTTGAAAATTAAATCTTCTGAAGCCTAGAATATCACTTAGCCTGTTAATGTTTAAGACTATTATACTACAAGTTCATTACTATTTAAAGGCAAAAGCTAATGCTCTAGTTATAGCCTATAAAGTCATTAAAAAATTTCTCCCAATCCACTTTTATTCATCCAAATCAAATCTAATGCTATGTGACTTTCTGGTATAAATTCAGAATCCTATTTGTGATTAGACGATAGGAAAGATACAGTTTCCAACCCATGGTTTATTGCTATTCTTTAAACTTAGTTCAGATATGCATGCATTCATTCTGTTTTGATGGGGCAGTGGGGTGGGATATCACCTGTCTTCATTTCATAGAGAATACCTCAATTTATGATGTAAAGATAGAGAACAGTAACATTAAGAACAACTTTTTGTAACAAATATTTGAGAAAGATCTTCATAGGTTGAGTCTTCTAGGAAAGGAATCTGACTTAGATTGAAGGAAATATTCCCCTTTATTGGGTATTCAAAGGGAATAAGAGCTCACTGAAGCTAGGAAGAAAACAGAAGCACTAACATTTGCAATAAATAGCTCCGATTATTATTATGACTAAATGAAAGCAAAATGAAAGTTGACATTTCTCTACTTTACATTAAAGATCTGGCAATGACTAAAGATAAAGGTCTAGTGGGTTTCATAAGTCTGGTATTAAAAATAAAATTACCCTCATTGACAGGTGAAATTGATCTGGCATTTCACAAAAGAAGGTAAATGGATTTTTTAAAATGGTTTTCTTCTCCTTACACAGGACACTTCAACTATTTAAATAATTTAAAATTATTTCTCATGGAAATAGAATCAATTTTCTATATGCCTGAAGCACATTAATGAGTATTCTGAATTTCCTTCCTTCTAGCCAAGTGATAAGTCAAAGTTAAAAAAAACCCTGAAAGCTATTACATTGTAGAAAATACAATTTTCTCCTTCAGAAAGAATAGTTATAGGTTGCTGCTAAACTTAATGTAGGGAATACAAAGTTACTGTGGCTGTGCTATGCATAGGAAAAACTTTTGTAGTGGTCAGCTAGTAGCACCCAAAGAAAAGTTGTGGCTCTCTCACATTCAATTCATGAGTGTTTAAATCCATTTTCTTGGGCTCATGTAAGCCATGCCTCCAAATGGCTTTTTCACTCCAACTTCCTTGTGGAAGTTTTCATTTTGGCATTTTACTCACTGCAGTTGGTATTACAAAACAAGAAAAAGGTTGTTCTGAATATACTTATTTCTCATAAATATGATCCGGACATTTCAAAACTGCTTCACTGCTATCAACATCTCCTACCACCATTTTGAGCATCGTTAAGACAGAGTAAGTGAAATATGGGCTTTCAAATTCACAAATCATAAATGCTTCCAAAATTAAACATAGAAAATGTAAAGAATTCTGTTCAATTGTTCAATCATAGTTACCAACTTTTAAATTTAAATGGTTCTAAACCAAGGTTTTTCTCTCTTATTTAACATTAGCTCTGCTTTGTGTGGTCTATTATACATTTAATAGTTTTCTTCGTGTTGATCAACTACATCACTCTGGTAAATGAGAAGCCCTTTATCTCCAGTTCTTAACAGTCAGCCACTGCCTGCTCAGCATTATAGTGTGTCTTGACAGCCTATGTCTTTGAAATTATTTCTCTATTTGGTTTTAGTAGCAAAGAGATGGTGATCCTCCTAGATATAAAGAAAGAATTAAAACCAAAATATACAAGCAAATCTAGTAAAACTTTAATTTTAAAACAGAGAATTTAATTTTTATTTTATGGGGAACTCAACATAATTTTCTATGTGAAATTGCTAAGTGATTTCATCAAAATCACATCCTTGGATTTATTTCCCCACTAACTTTTAACTATCAACAATATTCACAGTCTTAGAAAGCATCTCATCTCACCTTCCTGCGGGGCTGGAGCTATTATCTTCATTTTCCCATTGTTCATTTTTACTTCTTGGAACTGGGGGCTGTAGCATTTCAGCAGCCAGGGGGTCAGCATCATTCTCTTCTCGACCAATCCATTCTCCAATCACACGGGGTCTCAGAAGAGAAGAATTGAATGCCACTGTTTCCTAAAGAGGAGAAAAGAATGTACTGACTCAGATGATTTATTCTTATTAATGGGACAACAGGGAAATAATTTTTTTCTAGAGTTTTGACTCCCTCTGCATATCAAAATGTTTTCTTTCTCAATTGACTTAAAATTTCAGGTCTCTCCATTTCCATTAGGTGACTTATTCTATGTAATTTGTGCTGACTCCTGAAAGTCACTGTGACAAAGGGCTGCAAACTATACAGCACACCTGGGGGCCACACAGTAAGGTCACAGGTAGAGAGAGAGGGAAAGAGAGCTAGCAACTGCAATGCTGGGGCTCTGCTTTTATTGGGATTGAGGATGGAAGCCTAGGGTTTAGTGGGCTCACTCTTTATTTAGAAAACAAGAATGGGAATTAAAACATGGGGAAAGAAAAAAACAAGTGGCCCAAATGGTCAGTAATTGAAATCAACCAAGATCTCTAAAACAAAAGAGCTTCAGTCAGGGGAGGTGGTCTGGACCTTTATCTAGTCTACTGTGGCTAACAATGTGTTTATTGGAAATAGCCACCTTTGAAGTAGACACTTTGACAATCAAGGCTTAAGTGGGGCCTTACATTACAAAAAGGAAAAAAACCACAATTGTTAGAGTTTAACTACAATCCATAATTCATACACTAATTACTCATTTATTAATTTTGTTATAGTTATTAAGACCCACTATGTGCCAGATACTGCTTTATTTGTTGGGAAAAACAACAGTAAGACTAAAATTTGGTGGTTTTATCTGAACAGAGGAACTACAGGTAATTTTAGTTTCTTCTTTTCATGTTTCTATGTCTTTGCAAACTTAGAATAAATATATACTTGTCTTATAATGAGAAAAAATGCATTTTAAAAATAAGCTGATCTGAGAAACATAGGCTTGACTTAAATTATGTTTCCCTATAGCTTTTAGTATTACAGGAGCTCTGAATAATTCCTTAAAAATTCAGACCTGGTCTTCTGAGTCCTTATAATTCTTCAAAATATTATATAAATATATTACAATGCAAATATGGTATAATATGTGCAATAAATATTAATTAGTATACAAATATAGTACCAGGAAACATGTGAAATATGATTAGGGCATATTTGATGAATACTTATCCAAGTGTTATCAAGGGGCAGAAGGTAGTTGGATATCTTAATACTGATTTCCTAGCCCACGTGAAAATGTACCAGATAAATTTTAGTATTCGGTGTTTGTATAACATAGCAAATAATCTGATCCCTTTCTGTATTTATGTTCCCATAGCCAGGAAATCAAAGTATTACAATTGTTTTCTGCTGTGAAATCATGTAATCAAACTATTGTTTTGAAATTACTAGAAAGGCACATTCACCTATCACAATTTAATATCATTTGAAGTATAACAATTAAAATTAACAACAATATTGTTACGTTTTAAAACCTGTATTTGTTTTTAAAGGAAATTGAAGTAAAGGCATGCTTTAGAATTTTAAAAAACTATAAATACATCTACAGCCTTAGAATCAATTTTGGCCTGTGTCTGAAGTGTTACTTATTTTGTGAATTTCACTTTCTCCAAATGTAAAAAACAGTGATGATAGGAATTATAAAACCTACTGTATCAAATGAGTTCATAGGTAGCACAATCAAACCACAGAATTCTGCACAATTGCTAGATACAATTACTTAAGGATGTGGACTATATTAAAATCACTTCTACATGTGTGATGTATCTGGAGAAAGAAATGGTAAACAGAACTGCAAGAATGGGCAAGTTGGGTAAAAAATAAATCCTTGTTTGTCAATATTGGTAGAGTAACAGAACACAGACTTGATGGGACAAATTTTCAACCTCTAAAGTTTTATTCTACAGACAGAGTATTAAAAAGGTTGGATAATTAGCTCAATGTTATTAATCGCATTTATGTAATAAAGTAGAATTTGGCCTGGAGATTTGTTCTATTACAGGCTCAATGGGTTAGAATGAGGACAAAGAGACTGATCACTGTAACAACAGAAAGGAGTGGGTTTGACACTGTAAATGAAAAATGGGAAATAGAATTTAGAGTTGAGTATGATCAAAAGTTGAGAGCTGAAGAGTATTAGAAATAATTCCCTGGAAGCTTATTGGGAAATTAAATAAAATGATAGATGCCACTGCTGTTGGAAAGTAGAGCACTGAGAGGATAAATCACTTGATATGCAACATGTTTAATACTAGTTGGCAGCTAGAAATTTCAGTGAGAACTAGCTGATGAACAAAATAATACAAAGAGCTGCAAACATGGTGAGAGGAGTTAGGAAGTGAGTATTTTACAGGTCAAAAAATGGAACTCTACTTTTACTATTTTTCAGAATGATTAAAGCTCTTTTGGTATCTATATCTTTTTAAAAGTGTTATATATAGCTATAGAAATTACAGAATGCAATCTATTTACTTGTAATATATAAAAATAGCAAATATTTCCTTGGATATATTGCTCTTTCTGATTTAGCTAAGTAAACATAAATTTTTATGAAAAGATTTCAATGAAGAAAGCAGTTCTTAACATTATGTGCAGTGCATAACAAATGTCGTTACATAACAAAGGAAATTTTAAAATGCACACCAAAAGCAGTAATTTCTTGAAAATATTTTAAGTACATGGTAAGCAATCTAAAGTGTCAATGTTAAACAATGTAAATCCTAATTATTCTTTTAAATAGTATAAATACATATTCCTTTATTATCCTAAAACTAGAGTCTCTAGAGGTTGAGATTTTTAAGCAAGTATTTAAATTTAATAGAAAAAAAGCATTTCTGATAAAAATTCAACCAAAGATCACAGATATGCTTAGTATTTTCAATGAGCAGAAAGCTTACCTATCCAAGAAGCAGTTACAATAAACCAGGCCTACTCTCTCCAAGTAGCCTACTCCTATTGGCTAACTCACAGTGTGTTCAACTGCTCTGACCACTTTATCACATTTGATCATACTCCACATTTTTTTCTTTTATTTTTTTAATTCCACTAAAGTAACATAAAGTATTATATTAGTTTCAGGTATATAATATAGTGATTCAACAATTCTACACATTACTCAGTGCTCATCATGATAAGTGTATTCTTAACCCCCTTCAATTATTTTGCCCATCCCCCCACTCCCTGGGGCCACCAACTTTTTTTCTATATTTAAGAGTCAGTTTTTTTCTTTGTCTTTTTTTTCTTTATTTGGTTCGTTTCTTAAATTCTACATATGAGTGAAAACATATCCTATTTATCATTCTTTGATTGACTTACTTCACTTAGCATCATATCCTCTAGATTCACCCGTGTTTTTGCAAATGGCAACATTTTGTTATTTTTTATGGCTAAATAATATTACATTATATATCTGTAGATATACACTACATCTTAACTATCCATTCATGTATTGATGGACATTTGAGTTGCTTCCCTATTTTTGCTATTGCAAATAATGCTACAATAAACATGGGATGCATATATCTTTTCATTTTTTTATTTTCATTTTTTAAAATTTTTTTAAATTGTTACTTAATTTTTTTCCCAGTGTTCCAAGATTCATTCCGCATTCCTCACACCCAGTGCTCCATGGAATAGGTGCCCTCAGTACCCACCGCTAGGCTCTCCCATCCCCCCACCCCTCTCCCTCAAGTCCCTCAGTTTGTTTCTGTGTCCAAAGTCTCTATTGTTTCGTTTCTCTCCCTGGATTACCCTACTTCCCATTTACTTTCCTTCTCCCACTGTCCTCTAGGTTACCTCTTATGCACTACAAGTAAGTGAAACCATGTGATACTTGACTTTCTCTACTTGGCTTATTTCACTCAGCATAATCTCTTCCAATCCAGTCCATGTTGCTACAAAAGTTGGAATATTCATCCTTTCTGATGGAGGCATAGAATTCTATTGTATATATGTACCACATCTTTATCCATTCATCTGTTGATGGGCACCTTGGCTCTTTCCACAGTTTGGCGATTGTGGCCATTGCTGCGATGAACATTGGGGTACATATGGCCCTTCTTTTCACTACATCTGTATCTTTGGGATAAATGCCCAGTAGTGCAATTGTAGGGTCATAGGGTAGCTCTACTTTTAATTTTTTAAGGAATCTCCACACTGTTTTCCAAAGCAGCTGCACCAACATTCCCACCAACAGTGTAAGAGAGTTCCCCTTTCTCCGCAGCCTCTCCAACACTTGTTGTTCAAATTAGTGTTTTCATATTCTTTGGGTAAACACCCAGTAGTGAAATTACTGGTTCATATGGTAATTCTATTTCGAGTCTTTTGAAGAACCTTCATACTGTTTTCCACAGTGGCTGCATCAGTTTACATTCCCACCATCAGTACTCGACTGTTCCTTTTTCTCCACATCCTCATCTCTTGTTGTTTCTTGTATTTTTAATTTTAGCCATTCTGACAGGTATGAGATGATATCATTGTGGTTTTGAATTACATATCCCTGATGATGGTGATGTTGAGCATCTTTTCATGTGTCTCTTGGCCATCTGATGTCTTCTTTAGAGAAACATCTGCTCATATCTTTGGCCCATTTTTAACTGGATTGTTTTTTGGTGTGGAGTTGCAGAACTCTTTACATATCTTATTATTTATTTATTTATTTATTTTTAAAGATTTTATTTATTTATTTGACAGAGAGAGATCACAAGTAGGCAGAGAGGCAGGCAGAGAGAGAGGAGGAAGCAGGCTCCCTGCCAAGCAGAGAGCCCGACACGGGCCTCAATCCCAGGACCCTGAGATCATGACCTGAGGCAGAGGCTTTAACCCACTGAGCCACCGAGGACCCAGTCTTTATATATTTTAAGTACTAGTCTCTTATTGGATATGTTTTGATGACTGTTTCCTTTGCTGTATAGAAGCTTTTTTGTTTTGATGTAGTTCGGGTAGTATATTTTTGCTTTTGTCTCCCTTCCCTCAGGAGACATATCTAGAAAAATGTTGTTGCAGACGATGTCAGAGACATCACTGCCTATGCTGTGTTCTAGGGTTTCTATGATTTCAGGTCTCACTTTTAAGTCCTTAATCCACTTTGAGTTTATTTTTGTGTGCGATGTAAGAAAGTGGTCCAGTTTCATTCTTTTGCAAGTTGCTGTCTTGTTTTCCGAACCCCCCCTTTTTTTTTTAATATTTTCTTTATTTGACAGATAGAAAGAGAGAGAGAGAGCACAAGCAGGGGGAGCAGCAGGGGGAGAGACAGAAACAGGTTCCCCACTGAGCAGGGAGACTGACTTGGGGTTTGATCCCAAGACTCTGGGATCATGACCTGAGCTGAAGGTAGACACTTAACCGACTGAGCCACCGAGGCGCCCCCCCAAAACAATTTCTTAAAAGAATTTTTTATCATTTAATATTCTTGTCTTCTTTGTCAAAGATTTATTGACCATATAATTGTGGGTTTATTTCTGGACTCTCTCTTCCATTCTATTGATCTATGTGCATATTTTGTGCCATTACTATACTGTTGTGATTATTAGAGCAGTGTAGTATATCTTGAAATTGGGGATTATATCTCCAGTGTTGTTAATCTTTTTCAAGAACGCTTTGGCTATTTAGGTTCTTTTGTGGTCCCATGAAAATTTTAGGATTATGTTATAGTTCTATGAAAAATGTCACTTGTATTTTAATAGGGATTGCATTAAATCTATAACTTACTTTGGGTAATATGACCATTTAAACAATACTTGCTCTTACAATCCATGAGCAGAGACTATCTTTCCATTTGTTTGTGTCATCTTCAATTACTTTCATCAGTGTTTTATAGTTTACAGAGTCCAGTTCTTTCACCTCATTGGTTAAGTTTATTCGTAGGTATGGAATGACTGCCACAAACCCCTTTGTTCTGGAGAAGTTTCCTAAACGTTTCTGCCCCTCCACCACATGTTCTGAGATTAGCAAATACATCTCAGGTATTTTCCAAACTGCTGCTTCTATATTGTATCTCAGTAGGGGTGTTTGTCTCTTTTAGGTTTCCTATCACCCTCTTTCTCTCCCAGAGCCAAGCCCATCGATCTTTTTAAGTTCCAGGTGTTTAGTCTCACTGACTCTAAAAACTCTCAAAGTCAAGCCCCTCTGGTTTCCAAAGCCAAATGTTATGGATATTACCTTCTCAGTGCAGGTCCCCCATGTCTAGGTACTTAGTATGGGCTCTGCTCCTTCCTCCTCCCAATGCCCATGTTGTCTCTTCCTACCATGGACAGCCTTATGGATTAAATTGTTTCCTGACCATGTCTCCACCCTTCCCACCACTTTCAATGTGGTCTCTTCTCTAAGTCCAACTGTGAAGAGCCTTTCAGTTCTTGGGTTGTTTTCTACATTATTTACAGTGATGTGGGTTTTATCTAGGTATATCTGTGAGATGAGCTGTGCCTAGGATCCTCCTACTCTGCCATCTCCCCCAGAAGTCTGTTTTCTCTTTTTAATAATCAAGATGTTTATGGAAGCCTAAGATCACATCTTAAATGCCTTTGTTTCCTCCATAATAGCTAGCATAATTTTGATTTCATAAAATGTGTAAATGAATTAAAAATACTTCATATAATGAAAACCAACGCAGATGTGTTAAGTTATAAAGTATCTTTATGTTTAACTAAAAATCATATAAATGATCCATGGACGACACTGATTAATACATTTTTAAGGCATATCAGAAGAAACTACAAGATGTGATCTACTTAAAATCATTAAATATTTCTTACAAACTCTTAAGCTTTTGAGTAAATTATTTTAATCCTACCAGTTTAAAAAAGGAAAATTATGGAACACATAATCACACATTAAATATTTAATATAAAATTTCATTAAATGTTTAATAATCATTGTTAAAGCAATCCATACTTTGAACTTGCATTAGAATTTAAAGAAAGTAATGTAAACAGAGTTAAAATCTTTTTTCCCACTGCCCCTCTACTTCTGCTTTTTTCCAGCTTTGAGATATAATTAACATATATGATTTAAGTTTACATTATATAACATGATTTGACATATCTATATAAAGCAAAATGATTACCATTGAGGCTAGTTAACATACACATCACTTCACACAATTACCATTGTGTGTGTGTTGAGAACTTTGAAGGTCCACTTTCTTAGCAACTTTCAAGTATACAATAGTGTCATAAACCTTAGTCACTACACTATGTATTAGATCCCCAGACGTTGTCCATTTTATAATTGGAATTCCACATCTGATCACTTGCTCCTATTTCCTCCACACCCTCACCTCTGGCAACCACCACTCTATTCTCTCTTACTATAGGTTAGGTGTTTTTTAGATTTCACAACTTAGTGAGATCATACAATATTTGTCTTTCTCTGGCTGACTTATTTCATTTACCATAATGCCCTCAAGGTTCACCCACATTGTCACATGGACAGTAGCAGAATTTCCTTCTTTTTATGGCTGAATAATATTCCCTTATATTATATGTATATGATTATACATATGATTATGTATGTAAATAATCATTTTCTCTTTATTCATCTATAGACAGGCACTTGGATTGTTTTCATGTTTTGGCTACTGTCAATAATACTGCAGTAAAAACATGGAAATTGAGATATCCCTTTGAGAAAGCGATTTCATTTCCTTTAGATATATACTCAGAAATGGGATTGTGGAATCATCGTTTTATGTCTTTTTGAAGCACCCCTCATGCTGCTTTCCAAAGTAGCTATATGAATTTACATTACCACCAACAGTATACAGGGGTCCCCTTTTCTCCACATTCTTGCCAACATTTGCTATCTCCTGTCTTTTTGGTAAGAAACATTCTATCAGGTGTAAGGTGATACCTCATTATGGTTTTGATTTGCATTTCCCTGATGATCAGTGATGTTGAGGACCTTTTCATGTATTTGGCCATTTATTTATCTTCTTTAGGAAAATGTCTGTTCAGGTCCTCAGCCTAATTTTGAAAAATAAGATTTTTTTTCTACTATTGAGCTAAGTTTATGTATTTCGGATATTAAACCCTTATCAGATATATGATTTACAAATATTTCCCCCCATTTTATAGGTTACCTTTCAGTTTAATTTTTTCTTTACTGTGCAGAAGCTTTTTAGTTTGATGGTAGTCCCTTTGGTGTTGAAAAAAATTTCTTTTCTCTCCCTGGATTACCCTACTTCCCATTTACTTTCCTTCTCCTACTGTCCTCTAGGTTACCCCTTATGCACCGCAAGTAAGTGAAACCATGTGATACTTGACTTTCTCTACTTGGACACAGAAACAAACTGAGGGACTTAGAGGGAGGGGGGTGGAGGGATGGGAGAGCCCGGTGGTGGGTACTGAGGGCACCTATTGCATGGAGCACTGGGTGTGGGGAATGGGGAATGAATCTTGGAACACTGGAAAAAAAATTAAGTAACAATAATAAATAAACAAACAAACAAATAAATAAATAAACAAATAAATAAATAATGGACTTATGTAAAAAAAAAAATCTTAGACCACTGTCAATACCAATGTAAATGAGATTTTTCTTCTGAGAGTTTTATAGCTTGAGTATTACATTTAAGTCATTAATGCATTTTAAGTTGGTTTTGTACTTACTGTGAAATAAGAGTCAAAGTTCATTTTCTTGTAATTCTATTTTTAATTTTAATTTTTAAATGCTATATATGCTTGTAATAAGAAACAAAGTTCATGGGGCACCTTGGTGGCTCAATCAGTTAAGCATCAGCCTTAGGCTCAGGTCATGAACCCAGGGTCCTGGAATCAAGCCCCGCATCAAGCCCCCCATCGGATTCCCTGCTCAGTGGGGAGTCTGCTTCTCTCTCTTTTCTACCACTTCCATGAGCTTATGCTCACTCTCTCTTTCTTTCCAAAATAAAGACATCTTTAAAAAAAAGTTCAAATAGACAACACTATACCACAAGAAAATCGAAAAAAAAGTAACATAACTGAAATTTAGTAGAGGAAGGAAATAAGAAAGACCAGAAATAAAATAGAGATGAGAGTAAACTACATAAACTAAGAAAAAAGAGAGGAGACTCAAAAAACAAAATGAGAAAAGGGAAACAATACAACAGATGCCACGGAAATACAATTTCATTCTTTTGCAAGTGATTATCTAGTTTTCCCAAGAACTTTTATTAAAAAAAATGCCTTTCCCCATTAAATATTCTTGGATCCCTTGTTCAATATTAATTGTCTAAGTATGCATGGTTTATTTCTGGGTTATTGATTTTGTTCCATTGGTCTGTTTCTACTTTTATACTAGTACCTTACTATTTTAATTATGTTATATAGTTTGAAATCAGGAAATATGATGGCTCCAGTTTTGCTCTTCTTTCTTAAGTTTGCTTTGTCTCTCTGTGGTTCCATACAAATTTTAGGATTGTTTTTTCTATTTCTGTGGTAAAGGCCATTGGAATTTTGGTAGGGACTGCACTGAACTACAGGCAACTTTGAGTAGCAGGAACATTTTAACAATATCCATTCTTCCAATTCATGAACATGGGCTATCTTTCCACATATATCTCTCTTCTTCAATTTCTTTCATCAGAAAAAGTGTATAGGTCTTTTACCTGCTGGATTAAATGTACTCCTATTTATTGTCTTGTTTTTATGCTATTGTTAATGGAATTCTTTTCTTTCTTTTTAGGAGAGTTCACTGTTAATATACAGAAAAGCAATATTTTTTTCTATGTTTGTTTTGTATACTGCAATTTTACTAAATTCATGTATTAGTTCTAATAGTTCACTGGTTAAGTCTTAAGGGTTTTCTCTACATAAGAACATGTCATTTGCAAACAAAGACACATTTACTGCTTCTTGTCCAATCTGGATGCCTTTCATATCTTATTCTTCCCCAGTTGCTTTGGCTAGGTCTTCTGGTACTTTGTTGAATAGGAGTAGTGAGAGTGGACACTCTAGTCTTGTTCTTGATTTTAGAGAAAACTCTTTCAATCTTTCACTGTTGAGTATGATGTTAGCTGAAGATTGTCATATATGTCTTTTATTATATTGAGTTATGTTCCCCTCTCTACCTAATTTGTTGAAAGTTCTTATCATGAAAGAATTGTTGAATTTTGTCAAATGTGGGATTTTTGCATTTATTGAGATGATTATGTGATTTTTATCTTTCATTTTATTAATGTGATGTATCATATTTATTGATTTACATAAGTTGAAACATCCCTGTATCCCAGAGATAAATCTCATGTGATTGCAATCCTGGTATCTGATCCTTTTAATGTGCTGCTGAATTCAGTTTTTTAGGACTTTTTTTGAGAATTTTTGCATCTATATTCATCAGAGATATTTGTTTATAGCTTTTTTTTTTCTCTTGCAGTGTCCTTACCTGGCTTTGGTATCAAGGTAATGCTGGTTTCATAAAATGAATTTGAGAGTCTTCCCTTCTCTTCCAATCTTTGGAAGAGTTTGAGAAAGAAGGGTGTTAGTTCCTTAAATGTTCAGTAGAATTCTCAGTGAAACCATCTGGTCCTGGGCTTTTCTTTGTTGGAAAGTTTTTGATTCCTATTTTAATCTCCTTACTTGTTACTTGTCTGTTCAAGTTTCCTGTTTCTTCATGATTCAGTATTTTTGGGTTGTACGTTTCTAGGAATTTATCCAACTTTTTGTCCTAGGTTATCTAGTTTGTTGACACTAACTGTTCATGGTAGTCTCATGAGCCTTTGTATTTCTGCAGTAATAGTTGTAATATCACCTCTTTCATTAATAATTTTATTTGAATCCTCTTTTTTCCTATTAGCCAAACTAAAGATCTGTCAGTATTATTTTTTTTCAAAGAACCAACCCTTAATTTCATTAATATTTTCTATTCTTGTCCTATTTTCTATTTCACTTATTTCTGCTTTGGTCTTTATTATTTCCTTTCTTCTGCTAACTTTGTAGACCTTATACTTCCTTAGTAATCAATATAAACTGCTGAAAGCCAGGACATCACCAATTGGAAGTATTCAAAGTAATTTGTCTTAGTCTTTAATATATTTACTTAGCACAAGTTTTTTCTCAAAAACTATATATCACATTCTGTGAAAAAACTGAAATATGTTCTGAGCATTTTGACAGATCCCTAGTAGCCTTGCGCTCTCGGCTTAGTGATCATGTCTTTAGTGTATGGTATGATGGCATTAATGGTCCTAATTGTTCAACCTCATTGTATCCATACCCCTTATGATGTGAGTTTATAGTTTCTCTTTAAAAGTGGGACAAATTTACCCTCCACATGTGACCTGTTTTAACTAATGAAATAGGCACATTATTGTATGCCTAATATAAGCCTAAGTCTTAAGGCACCTTACATGTTTCTACTTACTGTCTTATATTTCTGTCATCCCCATGAGAAAGATGTGCATATGCAAGTCCACTTGCCCCAAAATGAAGATAAGAAACAGTTGTAACAGGCCTGAATGACACCAAACAAGCCCATCTGATATCAGCTGATAGTAGCCAACCTTGAGTCACATGAGAAACTCCAACTGAGATCTGCTGAGCCCATCTAACCAAGATCCAACCTAGGTCAGCTGAATTAGAGAAAAGCATGAAAAATAAATTTTACTGTTTCAAACCTCTGAGATTTGGGTTAAAACATTACATAGTTATAGCTAACTGAAACAAACTGATCCTAGAAGTAGAGTGCTGCTTAATAAAAACTTAAAATAGGGGCACCTGGGTGGCTCAGTTGGTTAAGCGACTGCCTTCGGCTCAGGTCATGATCCCAGAGATCCGGGATCGAGTCCCACATTGGGCTCCCTGCTCGGCGGGAAGCCTGCTTCTCTCTCTCTCAGTCCCCCTGCTTGTGCTCCCTCTCTGGCTGTGTTTCTCTGTCAAATAAATAAAATAAAATAAAAAAAAACTAAAAATATATGGCTTTTGAATATAGGGGCAGGTGTTAGCTGTACAAACTGAGGAAATTATTATAATAGGCTAGAAAGGGTCACCTGGGTGGCTCAGTTGTTAAGCAACTGCCTTCGGCTCAGGTCATGATCTCAGAGTCCCAGGATCGAACCCCGCATCAAGCTCCCTGCTTGGCGGGAAGCCTGCTTCTCCCTCTCTCACACCCCCTGCTTGTGTTCCTTCTCTTACTGTGTTTCTCTCTGTCAAATAAATAAAATCTTTATACAAAATTAGGCTGGAAAATGGAGGCCTGTGTTTTGTGGTATTGCTTGGTAAAACTATCATCTCTGGTGAAGATAGGAAGAGATCTAATAAGGTTTCAAAATTGCTCAAGGAGATCTCTAAAAAAAAATCTGTAAACCTTACATACTTGCTTTTATTTGCATATGAAACATTTCTTCAAGAAATAGATGAGTGCAAAAAATGAATTGCCAATTTGCAAGCAAAATTTAGAGGAAATATTTTAAGAGTCTGGCTGAATATCTTATAGCCAGCCTTTCTCAATAGCTCAAGATTTTTTTTTTAGTTCTAATTTATTTTATTTTTTGTTGTTGTTGAAAAAATAAATCAACAGCTCAAGATTTTTAATTAAGATAATCCTCTTATAAATACTAAATCCACAGTCCTGTCAGAAAGACAAAGCCTCAGGATAAAGAAGAAATTAAGGTAGTTATAAGACCCTTCATTAAGACTTCTGAAAAAATTAAGATAGTGTCTTATTAAGGATGTTGCTTTACAATGCCTAAAATACCATTAATTAAATCTAGAGAGAGCAGCATGTCCTGAAAACAACTGTGGGTGTGGTTTTTGGCACATGAAGGAGAGAGGAATCAAATACAAAGGAAACCCAAAAATTATTTAAGACAGTTGAATTGGCAAACAGCGGCTGAAGTAAAAGGGATAGAGATGTAAATACCCCTTAGGGGCTGCCATTTTTCTACAAGAAAGAACCTGAAAAAGTTGCTCAAAGGTATCTTTTCTAAAGCCTTCTTCAAAAGTAGCCAAAGACATTAATGAAAAAGAAAGTCCCACACAGGAAGAAGCCATAAGCTATGGAAAATGATAGATGGAGACTCCTAGGGAACCCAGTTCTTACTCCCACAGAACAGAACTGGGGTCCAACTAAAGAACACTTCTAATACCTTGGATAGAAATACCTAATGATATGTGTCCATGATTTTTATAAACCTCTAGTTATTTCCCTTTCCTAATAGGAATATTTAATGTGGTTACCTCACATCAGTCTTATCACTTAATGGAAAGGAAGAAACAAAACTACAGGTTACATATGTTCCCTATATAAAAAAATCAAGACAATCCAGAGATAATTTATAATATATGAGTTGGCAAGTTTATAGAATTTAAGATAAAATTAGAAAAATAATTTTCATTTCTACATTCCAGCAAAGTTTTAAAATTATAATGTATAAAACAGATTCCATTTTCAGTAGGAGCCAAAAGTACAAGTTATCTAGGAATCAATTTAATAAAATTTGCATAATTTTATTGACTATAACTATATGACTTTATCATGTAATATTATAATATTTAAGTAAATGAAAATATGCCAAGTTTGCAATAGAAAGACTCAGAAATGTAACAATGTTAATTCTCTCATATAAATCTAAAATCCAATATAACTCCAAAACAAATGGAATAACAGAAATAAACAGAAATAAAAGAAAAAAACAATAGAAGAAAAAGGGCCCAAAAAGAAGACAAGTAACAGAAGCATGCATACTGATGGATAAATGATGGATTTCAATAAACAGTTACAGGAAATATATTATTCATACGGGAAAAATATGTTCCAATTTCTTACCATATTAAAAAAATAATTTCAAGTGGATGGGGACCTAAATGTGAAAAATAGAACTTTTAGGAGAAAAAAAAAACAATTATCTTCATGACATCAAGTAGGAAAGGATTTCTTAAAACAGTATTACAAAAAATGTCTATTAATAAAAAGCACTATTTAAAAAGTGATGACAAGCCTCAAACATAAAGAGTTGACATCCAGGATATAGAATAAACACAAATCTAAAGAAAAAAATACTGGCAATAAAAATGGGCAAAAGAAACAAGCAGGTATCAATCTTACTGAAAATTATAAAATCACCAATTGAATCTATAAGAAGCCATTTTTCATTAAAATGTTCGATGACAGCTAGTGTGAGCAAGGATCAGGAGCAAAAAATACTATTATAAACTGTTGTTGGTGGAAATGTAAATGATACAATCTTTAGAAATTCTTCATTACCTAGTAATTTTTAAAAACACACATGGAACATTGGTAGCTCAATTAAAGTTCATTTGGGTGTGTTTTTCTCTTTCAGTTCAGATACATTTTCATTCTTCAGTTAATTTCAACATTTCCTGTCTCCTGATTCTCAGCTGATTATGTTGTTTCTTATTTCAGTGGGAAAAGGAAAGCAATCAGAAGAGATAATTTATCTTTTCATCAACAAAGCCACTAGCTATTAGCAGTCGTTCTACAGTGACAAAAGATGAACTGCATTTCTTCTTTTTTGACATATAGAAGGTACTCTATATGTACAGTGAATTTAAAAATGACAAAACTGGGGCACCTGGGTGGCTCAGTTGGTTAAGCAACTGCCTTCGGCTCAGGTCATGATCTGGAAGACCTGGGATCGAGTCCCACATTGGGCTCCCTGCTCGGCAGGAAGCCTACTTCTCCCTCTCTCACTCCCCCTGCTTGTGTTCCCTCTCTAGTTGTGTTTCTCTCTGTCAAATAAATAAAATCTTTAAAAAGAAAAATTACAAAACTTAGGTGACGTGCAATTCAATTGTTCATAATGCTTTATCAGCATTACTAGTTATTGGAATATGTAAATGTAAATCAAGACCACAATGAAATACTACTTTACATCCATGAGGATGACTATAATTGAAGAGACAGACAGGTACTAGTAAAGATAAGAAGAAATTGGAACCCTCACACTTGCTGGTTGGAACATAAAATGGTGTTACCGTGAAAAACAGTTTGGCAGTTTCTCAAAGAGTTTGGCTGAGTAACATATGAGCCAGCCTTCCATTTCCTACAGATATGCCCAAGACAAATGAAAACAAACATCCACACCAAAACTTATACATGAATATTCAGAGAAACACTATTGATAATAGCTGAAAACTGGAAACAACTCAAATATCCACAAATTGATGAACAAATAAACAAAATTAGGTTTATCCATACAGTAGGATATTATTCACCAACAAAAAGGAATGAAGTACTGATAGGAGCGACAGCATCACTGAACTTTGAAAATGTTCTACTAAGTGAAAGAAGACAGTCACCAAAGACCACATTTGTTCGACTACATTTATATGAAATTTCTAGAATAGCCAAATCTATAGAGACAGAAGGCAAATTAGTGGTTGTCTAGAGCTGAGGGGCTGGGGAGAAGAGAATGGGTACAAGGTTCTTTTGGGATGATGACAATGTTCTAAAAAAAAACAGTTTAGCCTGGGTGGCTCAGTTGGTTAAGCAACTGCCTCCGGCTCAGGTCATGATCCCGGACACCCGGGATCAAGTCCCACATTGGGCTCCCTGCTCAGCGGGAAGCCTGCTTCTCCCTCTCTCACTCCCCCTACTTGTGTTCCCTCTCTGGCTGTGTCTCTATGTCAAATAAACAAAATCTTTAAAAAAAAAAAAAAAGAAAATATGTGTGACTACAAAGCGGTTTATTTTGCTCTTCTGTCTAATCAATTATTTTACAACTCTATTAAGATAATTCATGTAATAAAATCTAAACTGTTTTTTTTTAAGATTTTATTAAGATTTTATTAAGGCAGTCGCTTAACCAACTGAGCCACCCAGGTGCCCCCACACATATTTTCATCAATAATCAACTCACAGGTAAACTCACTTCATCCTACCTCCATCCATGTCCCTTCCACATCCCCCCTTCCCTGTGCAGATCATTTCAAAGCAAATCCCATTCACTATATAATGTCATTTGAAAATGATCAATTATGTAATTATAAGAAGAGTGCTTTTATAAACAAATACCATTATCGCTTTCAGTAATAAAGTAACAATATTCTTCAATATCAACAAATATTAGTTTTCAAATTTCCTTGGTTATCTCAGGGAAATTATCTGTTTGTACAAGTCAGAATCTATGCAAGACTTCATGTGTTATGACTTACTTTTAGGTCTCTTTTAATCTACAGATTCTCCTATGTCATTTTTTGTCCTGTAATTTTGTTGTTGCTGTTGTTGTTCAAAAAACCCAAATTGTTTGTCCTGTGAGTTTTCCATGGTCTGGATTTTTCCCTTTACATCCCTGTGATGTGGCTTGAAATGTCTCTCTACCGCTTGCAATTTCTGTAAAGTAGTAGTTAGCTTTGGATAAAGTTTTTGTTGTTGTTGCTTTTGCTGTTCCAAGTACTGCTTCAGAGAGAATAGTTAACATCAATTCTCCTACCCGCTTATCTGCGGTTTCACTGAAGTGGTTTCATTTACTCACAAGCAACCACAGGCCAAAAGTAGTTGATCCTTTTGACATATCATTAGAAGGTCAATAGTACATAGCCTCACAGTACATCAAATGTGTCATTATTAACCTCACTTCTCTCATCACATATGCATTTTAACATCTCACATAATTACAAGAAGGGTGAGTACAGTATGATATTTTGAAGGAGACCACAGTCACATAACTTGTATTAAAATATATTATTATAGTTGTTCTATTTATTACTTATTGTTAGTCTCTCTGCATAATTTATAAATTAAACTCTATAATACATATGTATGTGTAGGAAAAATATTGTATATATAGGGTTTGGTACTATCCATGATTTCAGGCCTCCTCTGCACTGGAGTTTTGGAATGTATCCCCCCAGTTAAGGGAGGATGGCAACTGTTCCATCTGGAGTCACATAACGTCCTGTTGACTCTTCTTGACCGATGTTGGCAGCATTGACGATTATTGCTTAGAGCCATTAACTCACTAAAGATTGCCAAATGGTGATTGTCTAATTTTTAAGACCATATTCATTTATTTTCTGGAAAACTTTTGTCCAAGACAAAGTTCCTCAAATATTTGGCTACCCTAAAGTACAATTTGTATAGGCAAGGTAGATTAAATGTTGGATTCTTTCCCTTTACTTTTACCAGTTTTTGAAAGTAGTAACTTTGGCCTCCTAACATACTTGTAAGGTTATTAATTTTTGGATGAACATAAAAGTTTTTAAATATTAGATATAATTCACTGCATTGCACTTATTATTCTTATTCAGGTTCAAAGTTTCTCAACTCTTTCCAGGGGGAGACTATTTAAAGTTGGCTTCTGAGCTCTTTACACACAGCCAAGCGGTCTTTCATATGTTCTTGCTTTCTGGCATGACAAGATATTTAGGCTCATTTTGTTTCCAACCTAGGATCAGCCATTATTCCAAGGGATTCTGATTCATTTTAGTAGAAAATATATTTTAAGATTAGATTCTGGATACTTGGACATACTCATTATTTTGGGGCCGGTAATAGTGTACAGATACAAGAAATATGTATGTTTTAATTATTTTGTTTTGACATAATTCAGGATTACAAAAAAGTTGAGACAAGGGAAAAAAAAAGAATTTTTGTATACCTTTCGTCTAGATTGCCCAAATGTTGTTAATGTAATAATGTCAACTGTCAAATGGGGATAATAGTACCCAGTTTCACAGGGTATTGGTAAATATTAAATAAGATACTGCAGGTAAATAATTTAGAATACTGCCTGGCATGCAGTAAGTTCTCAACAAATATTAGATATTTTTTCATGAGGATAAAATGATATAATCTTAAGAAATGGTTAGATTAAGGTGTATAATATAGTATGCACTAAATAGTTCATTATTATTATATGCATTTTTATTATTATTACACCTATTTAAAGATTCAAGGACTAGAAACTCAAGCTGTCATTCAACAGTTAACAAAAGTTAGTTAACTGAGTGGTCTAAAATGATGTGTTGTCTAAAAGAGATGCTAACTATCTCTAACCCTAAATACTCTAAAATATATCTTTTACTTAAGCCAGAACACCAGGGAGCCCTGTCCTATTTCTCACTATTTAGATTTCCTGTGGAATTGTTCCAACTAAACTTTGTTTTTGCATTCTGACACCTGTCTAGGTCAGCAGACATTATTCAAAGAATGCCTATGAAACTAATGGTCTTATTACTATAGTTTAATTGTTTTTAAACTATAGTAAAACAAATGAACCTCCTAAACCATTTTTAAGTGCAATTCAGTAATGTTAAGTACATTCTTGTTCCTGTCCAAACAAATGTGGAGCAGACCTCTTTCATCTTGGGAAATTGAAGCCCTCTACCCATTGAACAACTCCCATGCCCCACTCCCCTGGTCCCTGGCAACTATCATTGAACTTTCTGTTTCTATGAACTTGACTATTTTAGATACCTTGTAGAACTGGAATCAGACAGCATATGTCTGTGTTTGTTTGTTTGGTTTCTTTTTCACTTAGCATACTGTCCTCAAGGTTCACCCATGTACTAGCATAGGACAAGATTTTCCTTGTTTAAGGTTGAATAGTATTCCATTTTATGTGTATATCACAGTTTATCTATTCATCCAACAGTGGACACTTGGTTCCTTCCACCTTTTGGCTGTTGTGAATAAGGAAGGCTACAATGAACATGGATGTCCAAATGTTTTTGAGAGCCAGCTTTTAATTCTTTTGGATATATATTTAGAAGTAGGATTGCTGGATCTGGTAATTTTATTTCTAATGTTTTTAAGAACTGCCATACTGTACTCTATAGTGACTGCATCCTTTTACACCAACAGTGTGCAAAGATTCCAATTTCTCTACATCCTCACCAACACTTACTATTTTCTGGGGTTTTTCTGATAGTAGCCAACCTAAGGGTTTGAGATGATATCTCATTGTGCTTTTGATTTACATCTCTCTAATGATTAGTGATATGGGGATCTTTTCATATATTTGCTGGCCATTTGTACATCATCTTTAGAGAAATGTTTATTCAAGTTCTTTACTCATTTAAAAAAGTTATTTGTTTTGTTGTTGAATTGTAGGAGTTCTTTATATATTCTGGATATTAACCTCTTATTATACATAGACGAGTTGCAAATATTCCTCATAATATGGAAGTTATTTTTTTACTCTGTTGATTATATCTTTTGGTGCACAGAAGCATAAAATTTTTTAAGGATATTACTGATACATTATGTGCATCCACTTCATGAGGATAAATGGGGTGTAGATTTCTTAAGATTCAGTAGCAGAAATAGTTTGTTTTCCTGTGAACAACTGGTTTGCTATAATCCTGTGAGTGGTGATGACACCAACTGACAAAAAAGCTCAATTGTGGCTCAACTAGAGTGACGATATTGAGCCTCAAGACTGCATTTTGTGCAGGGCACTCACATCTATGTTCTGTTTCCTTTGAAATGATTTTCCCAGATACTCCTTTTAAATGCTTTATATTTTAAATAGGTTAGCAATCTGCTAAAAATTATTTTTGAATGGGAGAGTAATTGATGTTATTTTCAATAGTTACTAAAACTATTACATTTCACAAAGAAGGAAAATATGCCCAGAGTCTATAAATAACTTTCTGAAGTCCACATAATTAATAAATGGCAGGAGCCAAGGTTCAACCCAAGGTTTATCTTGTGGATTTTTCCAAAATATCAGGCAATTTCTTCAAGCAGTGAACAAAAATTTCCATAATATGAGACAAGAAGTGTCATCTGTGATGTGGTTGCTACATCCTCTAAGAACTCAGAGGAGGTGAGATCACTTTCGGCAAGAGTGATCAGGAAAGGCTGGAGCTTGAACAATGGAAAAGTTATAGAGGGGGAAGGAGTGACAATGAACAAAAATGTAGAAATAAAAAAAATATGACTTAGAAGTACTGTAGTCTAGCTGCCTTACACTATTCCTTGTTGAGCACAAAACAGGCTCTGAATAAAGAAAAAGGGAAGCAAAGCATAAAATTTAGATTTGAGTGAAAAAATGGAGACTGTTTATTCTAGTCTTAGAAATTTGGACTTAATTTGAAGCCGCAGGGAGTCATGGAAAATTTTTAGCAGGATTCTATAAGTAAGTTTCCCTAGAACCACAGGCTAAAAAAGTTATATATTCATAGGGTCTCTCAAGTGAACCTGTAAGGGAGTAAAGGAAGCAGAAGACAGGAGAAGAAACAGGCAAATATATAGGTTTGGGTAAAGTCTACTCACAGCCTGATCTCATAAGGCTCTGAAATGTAAATGACAAGTCAGGGTCTTATTTCAGTCAGTCACTAGCTGAGGGCCAACCCAGGCATCTCTGGGCAAGATGGTTCCCAAAGGATTGAAGCAATCCTCAGGAAAGGAGGGAGCCTATAAGCACCCTACTCTCACAGCAAGTGAAGTTTGGTCACAGTGCCCCAGTGAACAGAAACCGAGCAGGCACCAGCCATGTCTACTATATGGCATTTTAAAGGATGAACTGGAATAGTAGCAGCCTGAAGAATTAGAGATACGAGAGGTAATACTATCTGAACCTGAATAGTGGCTGTGAGGCAAGATGACAGCTTCTCCAGAATGTCCACATCCTAACCCCCAAACCTGGGAATATGTTACATTAAATGGCAAAAAGGGACTTAGCATGATTAGGGTTAAAAATGGTAAGATTTGATTATACAGATTAGCCAGGTGGCCGCAACATAATCACATGATCCCACAAAAGCAGAAACTTTTTCCTGGCTGTAGTTGGCAGAGATGACATGTTTCTGGTTTTGAAGATGTAGGAAAAGGGCCATGCACCAAGAAATAGAGCAGCCTCTAAGAGCTGGAAAAGGCAAGGAAACAGATTTCCCTTAGAACTTCAGGAAGGAATGCAACACTATGATACATTGATTTAAGCCCAGCGAGACTCATGTTGAACTTCTAAACTACAGAAACATAAGATAATAAATTTGCATTATTTTAATTTGCTATAGCAGCAATAGGAAACCAATACAGAGAAAGGGCAAGACTAATGAATAAGACTAATGAATAATGAATAGAATTCCCACAACTAAAAATAAAAGCCTTAAAATTAATATTAGCCTCTATTTCATCTTATTGTTTCCATTTTATGTAAAATTAATCATTCTTACTACCTTTTATCAGTATCCACTAACTTTAAAACCCACAAGAAAAAAAATCATTTAAAAAAATAACAACTGAATATCATTGGAGTTCAATAGTGAATGATTGGTACTTTATAAAGGTAAAGAAAAATAGATCTTTAGCAAGCCCCCCAAATTTTTAATGGAAGATTAAAAGGAAGAAATTAATTGTTATTATTACATTAGAGACATAGGTGTCGGGTCAAGGTAAGTTGTAAACCATTCTGAGTTTTTTGTTTGTTTGTTTGTTTTAGTATCTATCTGAGACTCACATTTTGTTACAGAGAAAAATGCAGGACTGTGAGCTCCAAGGTGAGCAGGGAGTGCCCTGGGGCCAACCTCCTCAAACAAGGCTGCTTTCCAGGCAGGCAAAGAATGGTGGGCTATGGGTCTGGCAGCCCATGTTTGCCTTTCGTTATCTGGAACTCTTAAAAAATTAGGTATGAGAATGGGAACAATTACTTTACACTGACATAAGTATTTTTAAAATAAGTTTATTTATGACAATTATTGACATCCTTCCAATAAAAATTAAAAATATTAAACGTACAATAAATTTCAGCAATTTCCATGAAGTCTTCAAAAATAGGAATACCAGGTAAGTAAATGAAAATTAGCAGTGTATGCAATTTGGTTAAAAAGAAACTCCTCTCGGGTAGTACTTGGAAGAGAGTGGGTTTTGGGGTACAGATGTGTCCTGAGGATGATACTAATCAAATATCACGGCAATAACACTGAAGGTGAGGATGAAATCTATTTTCAGTTGAAAGAACAATTACTATATTCTTACCAAAAAGGTGTGGACACCAACCCCCTGCTAGTTAGAACCCAGAAGAAGGAACAAGGGCCAAGCAAAATCACACAAGCTCATTTATAGATCAGGCAACCACGGCTTTGCAGAACATACTGGAAGGAGCAAGTGAACCTAGAAATAGAGATGATGAGGTCTTTGTACTTAAAGTGAACACAAAATAAAAATGACGGAGCAGGGTTTATGAAATTTCTGCAAGTTGTAAGGAAGGTCATGGTGTAAGAAGGAGACCAGCTGGGGCAAAGACGATGCACACACAGAGGAAGACGACTAAAAAAACAGGACAAAGCCAAGAGACCACATCTGCCACTTTTCTTACTTGCTTTTATTTGTAGTCAATGTTCAGTTTTGCACAGAGTTAGTACATATATAAATTAATTTTTTAAAGAGGTTTTAGCAGTAGCTTAACCAACTGACCCACCCAGGCACCACTATAAGTGAATTTTTAAATATGATGGTTTATTAACTTAATATTTAAAAGTATATTGATAAATTTTACTTATTATTTAGTCAAATAGAAATGTATTTTTATCAAACAAAATTCAAAAGGCATAATCTTATTTGGAATAGAAGAGTACTAACTTTATTGTTTTTGTAAAAATAATTACAACTATTATATTATAGTTTATTATTTTAAAATGTAATGATTTATAGAATTCCATTTTTTTGTGCAATATTTTCTATCATTCTCTTTCTACCTATGTATCTAGCTGCCAAGCCAGCTGTAATATGTCTTCTGTTTAAAGAGATATTTGGGTCAATATTCACCAAATATTAATGGCTATTTCTAGCTTTGCCCTTTTCCAACTACATGTCTGATGTCAGATTTTTTTTCAGCCAAAACAACATATCATAACACAACAAGTGCAAAAACAGTTCTGAAATTCAGAAGTTTCCAATTAAGCCAGGCCTTAAAGAAACTTTCAAAAAATGTAAATAATCTAATGTTCTCACAAATACCTTGTTTTGGCAAATAAAGTATTTTTCATAAAAAATGCTATCTTTGTGGGGTGCCTGGGTGGCTCAGTTGGTTAAGCGACTGCCTTCAGCTCAGGTCATGATCCCGGAGACCTGGGATCGAGTCCCACATCAGGCTCCCTGCTCGGTGGGAAGCCTGCTTCTCCCTCTCTCAGTCCCTCTGCTTGTGTTCCCTCTCTGGCTGTGCTTCTCTCTGTCAAATCAATAAAATCTTAAAAAACAAAATGCTATCTTTTACTCTAATGGTTTTATCACTGTTATTTTTAAAATGGATGATGTGTAAATTTTTTAGCAGTCTTAATTTCTTACATGGTGAATATTGACAGATATAATCTATACTAACTAAAGCCTCCTTCCTATGAGGTCCCCTGTCATAAGAGTGTAGAGGGGTCCTGAGACAAAACAGACCTCCTATCCCAATGACTCCTAGATGTTTAACTAAATCAAGTCTCTCATGAGTAATAGCGCGTGTAAATACGCTTAATAAACAACTCAAAATAAAGCCAAAAGAGAACTCTTAATGTCACTGCAAGCTGCTTGATCTGCCTTCTCCCAGTTTTTCCAATTTTGACAAAGGGTCCTACAGTTGACCTAGTTGCTCATCTCCCAAACCTACAAATGACTCATCACTGATTTCTTCTACAGCTCCCCACATCGGATACACTTAAGTTCTACTGACACTACTATTAAAATATATTCCTAATTATGTCACTTCTCACCACCTTCACAACTATCATCTGGTGAAGGTACCATCATATTCTCTTTGCATCTTGGAATTTAAAAACAAAACAATATAAAAACTTACTAATGCTTCCAAAGAAGAGCTATAGAAAAGTACAAGTGTCTTCCATATCCTCATCTTCATCATCACATACAGAAAAAAATACTTTACATAATTTAATATTATTAGTTCTCTTTTTTAGTATAGTGATTCAGTGATTCAGCTTTCCCTAAGCAAATTCTTAAACTCCTGACTCCAAAGAGTAGCGAAACATATCCTTCATGCAATAACTTTCATAAGAGAATCAAAGCATGTAACTTAAAGTTTTGAAAAGTTACCACCAAATAAATTATATTCTAACACTTTTTATGTTGTAGAAAGTCTTTCATTTAGACAGTGAATTAAAATGAAAATTCTATATTTTCTTTTTAACTTACCTTATCGAGTTCATCTGAAATTGCAATACCTGGGATTCAAAAGAGATGTATAAAAAAAAGTTTTAGAATCAGTCTTTAACAACCTGATGTTAGAAACAAAAGCAAAAGTTCTACTTGTAAAATTAGTACATTTTCCTTCTATTTTTGGCTTTTATTAGTGCTTCAAAATAATGTGGTATATCCTTTCTACTAACAAAACAGATTAGGAATTTAAGTCCACTATAGCAGCATGAACTGTTGAAACAGTGCAAATGTGCAACAAAAACAAAACAAGTAGCATACTGCTTGCACATTGTTAAATGCTGAGCAAACGTGCGAAGACAGGTTTAGAGATGTTGTCTTTATGTTATAATGACAATCAAGTACAGCTTAGCATGTTATAATTTTGTTCCTTCTGAAGAATTGATTTAGACTCCTAGAGGGATAAAATATTATAGCAGAATAATGGTCGGAGATCATTTCTTTTAATTCCCTTATTCTACAGCTGAAAACACAGACAACAGAGTTGAGGGAATTTGCCCCATATTCCCTTAGGCTGACAACTTCTTGAGCCAATAGATAAAAGATTCCTCCTCACAAGTTTCCCTTTGAACCACCCACACACTTCTCATTGTATATCAGTCTAATTTCTGTCTTTACTATTCCTCCAAAATTGGTGTAAGGCAGCACTATAAAAAGGTTTTAGTCTTTAATTTGTTTATCTGTGATAATGGGCTCTTTTAACCTCATTCTCCTCCTTGAAATGTTGCCCTCTCTCTTCACTCTCTTTATCTTCTTCACAAGAATCCTCTTCTTTGGGGGTAAGGAGTCCTTCCCTGAAATGCCTAGGGTTCTTTGCTGAGCTGTCTTTGCTTTTCACTAATACACTTCCCATGGTACTCTAACTCATACCAATGACATTTTTATTTCTCTATATGGTGATGACCAATGAATCTTTATCACCAGCATAGACCTTCTTCCTGAGCTGGTGTCTGAATCCCTGTGGGCATTCCAGTCTCCCCAGGTCAGGCCCAAGGCCTCATTATCGCTTCCCCTCCCCTCACTTCTTGCTTTGAACAACAGTGTGCCTGCGGCCGAACAGGAGCCATAGCAGCAGGCCCAGGAGCAGGCCCAGCCAGCCCGCAGGTCTGAGGCAGAGGGTAAAGGGAAGCTGGTGTCAAACCCCAGTGTAGGATGGGCGAAGAGATAAGGAAAGGCCCAAGGTTTGAAGTCAAAGGAAACACAGAGAAAAGAAAAACAGATTGAAGCCAACGTACAGCAGGCTATAAAAAAAAAAAGCCCAAGAAAGAATGAGCTGGGTTGGAAAAAAGAACCTGAAAACAGTAGCAAGAAAGTAGATCTGAGTAAAAATCCCCTCACCTCATCAGGTACAGAATGTCTGTACAGAATGTCTGCACTTTGTTTATTGCTATATATTATTTCACTCTCCACTGACCTATGAAATCAATTATACACAAAGAAGAAAAGATGCCCTACTTCATCTCAGTAAGCGGCACGGCACTTCCCTTTGTAGATAAAACTAAAACACAAAGTGTATTTGAGACACATTCTTCATTTTATCAAATTCTTTTTTGGTAAAAGTTATCGGCAACTAAGAATTCTTATATGTCACTATGCTAAAAGAGAGTCTAGCTACCACTATTGGGGTTTGGGGGGACCTAACTTAACAATTATTCAAGCATTCACTGTGTCATAAAGACAGCTCCTTCAAACATCTCAAGACTTCACAAAGGAGCAGCAGCGCAGCTGGGGTGTGTGGTGGACTCCAGGACACCATGGAACTGTGGTAAGGGAGCATATGCAGATGGATAATGGATCCCAAAGCTCTGGGTAATTATAAACATTTTTGAACACCTAACATAAGTCACATATTTATGAATGTCTGGGTTTAAAAGAATACACAAATAACGAATGTCACTCAGAATGACTGACTTCAAGCTAATGTAGGAATTTCAGAGTATCGAGTGGTTTATGTCATAATCTAGAGAAGATTCAAAATACATTATTCTGGTTTATAGAAGCCAAATACATATTTTAAATGCTTGTATTTCCATTTGTTATAGTACTAAAGAACAGTTCCTTTCCAATGAGTTCAAGATTAAAATTGAACATATGGTCTAAAAATAAATATATAAGAGACTTAGTCTACTTTAAAAAAGAAAGAACAAAGATATAAAACACAAAACGCTTTTTCTCATCCAATGTCTTAAAACTTAGATATCTAGAACTAAATAATCCATGATTCAAGTGACTGGTATTTTTTAAAACTCTCTTGATTTCTTCAACTTCCTGCATTAATGCCCTTGTCCGTGCAATGAGTTTTCTCATTCGATTGTTAGAAAGCTCAACTGATCCTTAAGTTTTTTAATCCTCATATTTATGAAACCCATTATTCATGAAGATAAAAGTAATAATTCATCTATCTAGAATGTAGCCAAGAACTAGCGAGTAAGTCAAAAAGCCTCTGAATAGTGAGAACACATGGCACAGAGTACTTCCCTATCACTTATGAGCTAGCTCCTTGCTGACACATAGCTGTTCACGGTCCATTACCCTTGATTTTAGGACACGTCAGGAGCTGTTTTGCAAGACAAAGAAATATTTGCCAGTGGAAACTGGAGGTAAGAGAAGGTTGCTATGAAGAGATATTAAAGTATGATGAAATGGCAGGTCCCAGAATAAAACTCAAACTAGGTAAATAGGAAACTTCATTTGGGAAAGGAATTATATGCCTCTAATTGTTCCAGGTGTTTTTGATCTTACATGTTTTGTTCAAATACCTACTATTATATCATTCTAACATTTATATATCTTGATGACTTTGCCTAATAAATTATCTAAACAAATCTCCACTCTATTATATCTATAATTCTTTTGGCACATTATTTATATCAAATCATTTAGGAAATTTTTCACTTCTTGTGATTTCATTTTTAATCAAAGCTTAAACTGATTAAAAGCAATTGAAAGAATGTTAAAGAAATGCTCCTTTATAGAAGCATGAAGCCGTGATGAGAACAATTCATATTGAAGAGCCAGGATTTTTCTCCTAGTACCTAGTAGAGCATTCACAGATATTCAGAGAGGAGAATAACAATTTTTAGCCATTTCATTAACTCTTAAAAGCCATCATATCTTAAGTCATATTTTTTAAGTTTATAGAAGCTGAGAAGAAGTGGGGAACAGAGAAAATACCCTAGAAAATATGCAAGAAGAAATATAGTGTGTTGCTATAGTATGTTGTAGGGAAAGAAGGCCCAGAGTTTAATTGTGCAACTTTTTCCCCCCTTCTTGTTTTTTATTATTGTTTCAGCAAACATAGCCTTTATTTTTTTATTAACATAAAATTTATCATTTGTTTCAGGGGTACAGGTCTCTGATTCATCCATCTTACACAATTCATAGCACTCACCATACCACATACTTTCCCCAATGTCCATCACCCGATCACCCCATCCCTCCCACCCCCCTCCACTCCAGCAACCTAACTGTGGGACACTTGATGCACACTGGCATGTGTGGTCTTCCTAAAAGTCAAACCAAAACCTTACAGGAGTCACTGTACTATTAGAGTAGCTAAAGAGGGTTGGCGCAGGGTAGCAATGCATGTCTACCTTATGGAAGTGGGCTGTCCCATTAAGAAACTGGAAAAAATGAGTTCCCTCAGAAACTAAGCTTCTCTTTTAGAGAAAGAGGCAAGGGCTCCCACAGCATGTCAGAGGTGGCTTCCTGGCTCTGCTGCAGTATGAGCCCATCTGGATGGATTCCATTTGTGTCCTTTAGCTTATGGGCATTCCCATTTATTCCGATCTCCAAAGAGGTCTCGGTGGTATCAGAAATTTATGCCAAAACCCAGTTCTCACATTTTTAAATGTGAGTTGTGCTCTATCAAGGAAACCACATCTATCTGCTTCACCAGGACGTGCATGTTCCCAGGTTACCAGTTCAGCCCTAGAGATAAAATTCACTTATAGCTACAAGAAATGGAAGGAGAACATTTTCAAAAGTTTTTGCGGCTTAGTCAGTGTAATTAATTCATGAGAGTTGGTCAGAAAATTCATATGGTGTGAAATGGAATGAACTATTTCTCCAAAATTTGTTTCGCTATGGAAAAAAATCCAAACTGGTCCAAACTAGCTTGTGAGAACCAATTCTGCACATTTCTTCCCAACTTCTCATTCACTACAAATTTGTAGCCTGAAATTAGCCGTGTTGGGAACATTTGTATCCTGGAAATTGGCAAATGCTACAAATTAGGGATTATTTTTTGAGTCAGTGTCCCAGCACACTACTGAATAATGCATAGTGTTAAAGCAAATACCTATGCACACATCACACATACCAACAAATTGAACACTGATACTTCAGACCTGTCCCTGACCAATTGCCAATTAAAACACTCTTCTTTTTTTTAAAGATTTTATTTATTTATTTGACTGAGAGAGAAATCACAAATAGGTAGAGAGGCAGGCAGAGAGAGAGGAGGAAGCAGGCTCCCAGCTAAGCAGAGAGCCTGATGTGGGCCTCGATCCCAGGACCACGAGATCATGACTTGAGCTGAAGGCAGAGGCTTTAACCCACTGAGCCACCCAAGTGCCCTAAAACACTCTGTAGATAGGTAGCTGACTGCTTTTAGAGCAAAGGCAATTCCTACTACAAAGTGAGGGATTCTATCTTCAATATGATGACCAAAGAACAAAGTTGGGAAAATTTTCTGTAAGGAGTTATAGTAAATACTTCAGGATTTTCAAGTCACATATGGTCTGTGTCATATCCATATATTTCTTCTTTTTTAAAACAACCTTTAAAAATGTAATAAATGTGCTTATTAGCTCTGTCACAAAGACAGATCACAGGCTATATCTGGCTCCCTGATCAGAGTTTGCTGAGTCTTGTTCTAGAAACACATGCCAATTTTTATCCTTGATTAATTGACTCTTTCAGTCTTTTACAGTCACTTCTAAACCTTAAGGGTTTTCATCAGGCCCCTGCCCATCTCCTCACTATAAAAGACTTGCTCACTATTAAAGGACTATCAGATTTAAACTCCCTAGATATTCCATCTTCCCCTCAAAACAAGCTATTTCAACTTTTCTCTCTAATCTCAGAGGATGATATGTTCTTTCTCCTAGGAAGACCAATCTCCACATGTTTCTTGACTCTATCCCCATCTACCTTCTCTAGTATTTTCTCCATCTATTATCTTCCTTCTCTGTCCTGAATCCGCAAATTTTTTATTTTGGTTTTCTCTGATCACCCTAAAACCCATTACACATTTACTAAGACACACATACATCCTCTCCTGTCTCTGTCTTTAACACACACGTGCACACACACGTGCACACACACGTGCATACATGCATAACAACTAAAGAAAAATCAAACCAAAATGACTCAAAATCCCAACATCCTTTACCTTTCTCCACTAATTATGTTCACTTTCACACCTTTGCTTTTCTTATCAAAACTTTCCAAAGTGTCTATACTCCTTGTCTCTCTTCCTTACTATCCATTCACTCTTCCTTCCCCTACCTACTAGCCTCTGCTTCCACTATCCTCTTGAAACTGTTCCTCCTACATATCCTGATCATGTAACCAAATGGAACCTTTTCTACTACAAAAAGATAACTATTTTATTTCACTTTATCAAGCTTATACCTATTTATCACCAAAATAATAGAAAATCTAAGAAGAGGGAAAAGGAAAACATGACTGCATTCACAGACAAATAGTGATAAGAGCTGGTTGTGAATTCTTTCAAATAATTTTGTGCACATGTATAGATATGCATAAATACTATAGGTTTGTAAAGGCATATATACAAGATAAAACGAAATTCATATACTTCTGTTACCTTTTTACTTAAAGCATATCTTAACTATATTTTTATATTACTATTTTCTTTATCATTTTTAATGGTTATACAGTGTACTACTGTGTGAAGGTACAATGATTTCTTTATCCATTTCTCTAATAAAAAATACTTAATTTCCAACTTTTCATTATTATGAATCCCACAGCAGTAAACAATGCAAGTGGAGCTTAAAGAGAGCTGCACACACAGTGGCGTCTGTTTCCATCTTTTTCTTATAAACTCATCTGTCACTTCAGGCACCTCCATTTTCTGAAATATTTTCCTGCTTCGATTTTTATGAAAATTCTATCTTGGTTTTCCTCCCAGCCTTTTCAGTCTCCTCAGCTAGATCACTTGTCTCTCTGTATCTCAAAATCTCAAATGCTGATGGTGTGTGTGTGTGTGTGTGTGTGTGTGTGTGTGTGTGTGTGTGGTGTTGTCTTTTCCTATGTACTGAAGATTCCCACATCTATATCCCCAATCCAATTTCTCCATATTGGCAACTCTGATGTGTATGTATTTGACTGCTGGGACCACAGAAAAGCATCCACACCACTTGGATGTTCCCAGGGTATCTGAAACTGGAGTGTGAAACAATACTCCTCTTTTACCCCAAAACTCTTTTGAATTCTTATTTGAAGTAGAGACAGCACCCAGTCACCTTGATTATAAACAAGTAAAATAAACACATCTTTTCTCTTTATGTGCACTCTTCCCTCATATGAACCAAGGACTCTTAGTCATACAATATTCTGTTTTCTTAAGCCTGTTCTCTCTTTTCTATCTCATGGCTTTTTCAGGCTCTCTTCATCTTGGCTTTGCCTTGAGGCATGAACTATAATCATTGTGCCAGAGTGATTATTCAAAAACACGGGATGATGACCTGCTTATAAGATCCCTGTTGCACAGAAGCCCCCACTCCTGGCTCCCCTGCCACCTAGACTTCATTCTTCAAAGCCTTTCTTACTCACTTCATCCTTTATGCATCAAAGGTACAAAATTTTCCTCTTACATACATGCTTCTCTGTTAGGCACTTCCCTCTCCCCATGACACATCTTCATTCTCCTTTTACCTTAGCTTTACCTTTCCAACCTTTTAAACTCCATTGAGACATAGTTTCCATCAGGTTGTCCCTAAACCCTCTTGTTGGAGGTTCTTCTACATTTCTATAGGAGTCCTAAGGCGACTTATACAAGACTTTGAAATTCTGCTTTGCACACTTATCCCTCCTACTAAAAGGTGAACTTGAGGTCTGGGTGCCGGTGTTAACCATCTTACAATGTACGAAGCCTAGATAAATCTATGGGGTAATGAATGGACAAAAGTTCCACATTATCTGATTCCATTCTTATTCACAGGCTATCATACTCTAGCTCCTCAGGCTGTTTGTCAGACAAGACTTCTTGGTATGTTCAAGTCTGACAAAATAAAAAAGTCATTTGTTATTTTTTTCTTGGCTGAGTCCAGATTGCTATTATCAGTCACGAAGCATAAATATCTGTCCTTCTGTCCTCTCAACAGCTGGGTTCTTTTCCTTGGAAAAGTTCCAGCCAGTGTTTCTCATGAACTAGTCTGTAGACTGACATCTGGATGGATAAAGATACTCATCCTATCACTGCCTCATTTCAGAGAAAACTTCCAAAAGCAGCAAAAGCCCTAAGCTCAGAAAATGCTGGGAGCCCTGCTACCCTAGAAACAGAACTCTGCTAAGGGAAAGAGTCTGTTGACCAATGTCATATGAAATGGAAATGCTGTTCTGTTGCTTTTAGTTTGTTTGTTATTTACCTACTCACTTACCTATTTATTTTTCAGCATAACTCCTTCAACAGATAAGACACAGTTAAAGCCAAAGAGCTCAGCAAACAAATAAAATCTGCAAATATCAGACCCATGTCATCTGATATCAAAGGCCCATACTTAGAAAAGTAGGAAGTAGCTCTGTAGTGAAGAAAGAGTAAGGGAGGTGTCTCAGAGAAGAGAGATCAGGAGGAAATGGAATCACAGGTGGCACTCACTCAGCAAATCATAGCTGAGTTAGGTGCTACATGCTGGGGAAGGCCAGGTGCAGAGTGGTCCTGGCACCAGGAAGGAGATGAGTGAAAAGCAGGTGACAGAAAGGAAGGAAGTGTGCTGAGAGAAAAATACAGAAGCACAAAAAGGGGGCACCAAATTCAGTCCATAGAAGGACAGCAAAGGGAAATCATTTTGAAAGAAGATATTTGAGCTGAGGCTAAAGGGAGGAATAGGAACAACTTGGTGGAAATGGAAGCCCTGGAGAGAAGTGACAGTGACATTTCAGGGTATAGGGACAGTGGAAGGAAATACGTGAAATGGAAGAGATTCAGTAAGTGTGAAAAACTCCCATGTTGCCAGTGCATAAATGGCTAGTCATGAGAGATGACACCGGAGACAAGATTAAGGGTCAGATCACTTTGTACCTTCTATGAGCTTTTAAGGAGACACTGGATATCTGCAAGAAGTGGGTGTCAGGTTTTCACTTTAGCTCCATCATAATGACCACAGTGAGGTATTGGAAGAACTGAGAAACAAGAGCATGGGCAACACTGGTTATTTATTCCTCAAGCCATTTCCATATTCCTCTAGGGAACACAAGCTAGACTACATTTCCCAGCCTTATTTACAGCTAGTTGTGCAATGTGGTCAGATGTATGCACTACGGTGTTACCTTTAGGCATTAGAACCCTCCCCCTTCAGCAAGACCCTTGGAGGTCATGTACTGAAGATGGCAGAATAGCAGGATGTAAATAGTCTATACCCCTAGCACACATCATCAGGCTACTTCCTGAGTAAGAAAATACTTATACTGTATTAAGCCACAGAGATTTTGGCCACGAGACTCCCCTACATAAGGTTTTGCAATTCAGCTAGCCACTAGCTCAGTAAGGGCAGGGATCACATTTGTTTTCCTCTGTTCCAGGACAGGAATGAAACAGAACATGCTGAATGGATAAACCAATGATCTGGTTGGTGATGTTGAGTATGAACTAGGGAGTAGTAATAGAGGTGAAGAGAGTCAAACCCAAGACAGAGGGAAAATGAACAAAATTTGGTAACTGATTATATGAACAGCAAGGAAGAGAAAGGAGTCTATAAGGGTCCCAATTTGGGTGAACTGATAAGTGATGGTACTATCGCTTGAAGAACGGTATGCAGAAAAAAGGTCATGTTTGAAGAAAGATGAATGGTCTATTTAAATATACTGAATTTTACATGGCAGTGGGATATCCAAAAAGAGACATGCTTTAAACATTTTATATAAAATGTAAATAGTCTGGATGGGCAATATATTCATCTGACTTAGCTGTGAAGGGGGTCATAGCTAAAACTATAAGGGAGGATAACAATGGAAACAGAGCATTTGAAAGAACAAAGGATAACATGTGGGAACAACATTTAAAGTAGCCAGGAAGAAGAGCCCTGGAATGAAGCCTACAAGAAATGGTGTAAAGGGCATCCAAGAGGATCAAATAGATAAGACCCAGGTCCCAGAAAGTAGCAGATGAGCATCAGAAGAAAGACAGAATAATCAATGGTGTTAAAACTACCAGAGCAATTCTGTAAAAGGCAAAAGGTTTGCACGATCTGAAGAGAAACCAGAGTATAAAACTACAGAGCAATTTTCTAAGATGAAGATTGAAAAAAATGTTCATTCAGTTTGATAGTGTGGATTCAACTGGTCACCATAGTGAGAAAGGTTTCAATAGAATGATAGGTGCAATCACATAGCCACACTAAGAGAAGAAAGGAAGATGAGCAAGTGGAAATAATGAGTGCTCATTATTTCTTTTGAAAATCTGTATGAGAGAAGAAGAATTCTGATAATGTCATGAGTTAACTCACATTCAAGAGAAGAGTTTTCATGTGTGTTTGTTTTTAACATTAATGAGAGCTGTGGTATCCAATATGGTAGCCACTCATCACGTGGCTATTGAACACTGGGCTACCTCAAATTGAGATGGGATGAAAGTTAAAATTCACACTTGATTTTGAAGACTCAGTATGAAAAAAACCTAACAGTAATTTTTATATGGAATACAAGTTAAACTGATAACTTGGCTATAGTGTGTTAAATAAAATATTTTATTAAAAATAATTTCACAAGCTTCATTTTGCTTTTTTGTAATGTGCCTATTTGAAAATATAAAATCACATAATGTGATATCATATTACGTTTCTGTTTACTTCCAGCTAAGTAAAAATACTTAGCTGGAATATGCTATAGGTTATTAGGGATAAACAGTAGTAATACTAATAATATATGTGGTAGACAGACTTCTAAGATGGCTCCCAAGGTACACATCTGTGTAATCCTTTTTCTTTGAGTCTGCATGATGGGACCATCAAATATGGAAGGATATCACTCTCAGGACTTGGTTACTAACTGGTTCACTGAGTAAATCAGAGAGCGATTATCCTCCATGGCCTGACCTAGTCAGGTGAGTCTTTCAAAAGAGGGCCAAGCTTCAGAGAAATGTTCCCCAGTGGACTCAAAGAGGTAGTACTGAACTACCATTACAAGAAGATCACATAGCAAGAACCTGGAATGGCCTCTAGTTTTTAAGAGCAATCTCTGGCCAATAGCTAATGAGAAAATAGGGATATTCATGCTATAAGAGCAAGGGCTACATTTGGCCAATGACCTGAATTAGCATGGGAAGAGACCCGGAAGTCTCAGGTGAGATCACAGCATGAACCAGCACCTTAATTTCAGCTTGCCTAGACCCAGAGTACAGGATTCAGCTAATCCACACCAGTCAGTACTCTTGAGCCACAGATAGTAAATTTATACTTTTATAAATTTATTATATTTTTATTTATATTTTTATTTTTTATAAATTTTTATAAATTTTATACATTTTTATAAGTTTTGTAAATTTATAGTTTTTAAAGCTACAAGTTTGTGGTAATTTGTTACATGCTAATATCTAACATTTAATTAGCAATTATTATAAACCAGATACTGTATGAAGCACTTTAGATACACACCATCTCATTTCATCTTCACAAAAACCTTAAGAAATAAGTGCCACTATTATTACGATTTTGCAGAAAAGATAACTGAGACACAGAGAGGTTAAGAAATTTTTCTACGGTCATTGGGGGACTGGAATTAGAAAGATTTCCACATACAAAAAAAGACAAAGTAATTAATGGAATCAGATCTCAGAGGACTAGGCAGGCACTGGGATCAGGATCATGGGTGGAAAGCTTGGCCTTAAACAAGAGAATCACCTTCTCTGTTGATAATGGAAGGAGAAGGGCAGGACAGATGCGGATGCACTTATGTATGCAGATGGGTAAAGGGGAACACATACTACACATTCTAAAAGTTTTCTGTGAAGTTGGAGGCAAGCTAATTACTAAAACCGTGAGGCAGAGAATAAGTAGGGGTGTGCAGATTATTGTGTGGGTTTTTCACAGTTGTAAGAAGAGTGTAAAAGGGGAGGGACTGACCAAGATACATAACAGTGTTGAAAACCAAGAATTTGTAGGGTAGTGTTCAGCTGGGCCCTGCCATTTTTCCCTAGAGCTCTCAGCCCTTCTGCTGAAGGAGGGCTGAAGATGGCAGCACTTATTTCAAGATGGGAATTTGGCAGAGAGATACAACAGAAGGATGGAAAGAAAAGGGAAGGAGATATTGGTTAAACCTGGCCCAGAGTTCAGTCAGAGCAGGGGAAGAGGGAGATCAGAAGTGAGAGAAAACGATGGAAAAGAATGAAGGGAGAATACACTGGAGACACTCCAAATCCCGAAAGTCACAATGCAGGAAGAACAGAGTGAGAATAACGAAGAGCTAGAAAGAAGCAAGTGGGTTGGGTGCCTGAGTGGCTTAGTCAGTTAAGCATCTGCCTCCGATTCAGGTCATGATCCCACAGTCCCGGGATTGAGCCCCACGTCAGACTCTCTGCTCAGAGGGAAGTCTGCTTCCCCCTCTCCCTCTGGACTTCCCCACTGCTCATGTGTTCTCTCTTTCTCAAATACATAAACAAAATCTTAAAAAAAAAAAAAAAAAGAATGCAAGCAGGTTGAACCACAAAATCCATGGATACAATTTAACTTTGGAATATAAATTATAGATCATTAAAATAAAGACTTGTGAAAACTAGAGAGATTCTTGATGGTAATGGGGGATAAATTACTTCATTTTAACAAAGAGGAAAGTTGAGGAAGGAGGCCAAATGGTATACTCACAACTGGAAGCAGATAAGTGGCAGTGCGGGGACATTTCCCACAGCAACACCTGCATCTATTCGATGTGATATACATTATGGTCTCAAAAAAGGATGGAACTAAGATAGCACAGAGTATATAATATTATAATATTAAAAAACACTTTAAAATGTGTACCTAACAATGAATTTACAGTTTAATTACAAACTCAGACATGTGTACATGAGTGCGTGTGTGTGAGTGTGTAACTGAAGTATAGTTAAATGAGATGTTATTCAACAGAGAAGGATTCTCTCAGAGAATTCTCAACAGAGAAGAATAACATCAAAAAGACATAATATAAGACATAATATTAGTGTACTGCTCTTTCATTCTCTGGAAAAGTTTCTTAAAATTATTAATTATATACACATGTCCTTATTTCCACAAGACATTCTAGGGAGAAAAATTATTTATTCTGATGGATACCAGACCATTCCAAATCAATAATTACTAATAATGCTATCTCATACTTCTACTGAAGCACAAATCCCTGGAGTTACTTTGCTAGGTTTTAGAATATGTCTTTGACCCAGCTAGAGAGTAGGCATAGAAAATGTAGGCAGAAGAGAAATATCAAGACCTCCTAAGAAATCTGTCCCTTTTAGACTGTGGTTTCTTTAAAAAGCTATTAAGTAAATCTAACCTGGCAAATTTAGCATATTCAAAACCAAGAAAAATCAGTGTGGATTAATTTTGGAATATGTATTTTATTCGCTTTTATATCAATATCCAAAGATAAATGCTTATATCTATATTCACATTTATATCCATATATATATACATATATCCACATATATCCATATTCATATCCATGTGCATATCTGAATATTAGATAAACAGAAATATGACACATTACAAACAAAGGTGAGCAGACCCTGTTATTTTGGGGGTGGTTATAAGTCCATTTTTCCTTCTCTCCATGAATGAAGAATTACAATGAATAAAGGAATGAGAGAAACAGAAACTACCTTTTAGAAAAACTCAGTAATAATTGTTTTAGGCAAGATTTACCAATGGATGCTGAGATTACTAGCTAAAGGTTTGAAAAACAAACATGATATTTTCAGTCTTTAAGTATCTTTCCTAATATATTTATTAACTACAAAAAGGAAAAGTATTAATGGTGGTGAAATCTGACAGACACCACTTTAACTGACTGATTGAGGTTAACATCACCAGTAATAAGATGATGGGCCCTAATATAATGTACTGAGAAAGATACTACCCTAAGGCCTTTCAATCACAGCCACTAGTTGAGATACATTATTTGATGGATGTGAGGGTCTTGTATCTTCCCAATTTCCCTATTCAGAAACAGTTTTTCTCACTACTTGAAAGTCACATGGAAACAAACACTCGAAGAAAAGGGCATGAGTCCAGGCTCCTGGAACAACAAAGTCATGTTTGAAGAATGTTCAGAAATGCTGCAAAGGGAGGGATCCAGGCACCCAAAATGCACTATCCCTACCATATCACAACTATGCTGAATTACAAGCCGCTGCAAGGTTTTCTAGCCGATCTACCTTTTAAGAGAATCATAGCATGAAGAAGTTCAGAGCTCCTGACTGACTTTAAGATAAAGCATTACACTGAAAGGTTTGCAAAAAGCTAGGAAAAAGAAGCACGGTACAGTTGTTACTAAAACAAAATTTCTGTTTGTGAACTGGAGTGAACACCTAGTCTTTCCCGTTATTATTTGAATCCTTTGGGGGAGTGGAATTCAAGTCTGAATAAGCGGACAGCTGTAGACCTGAGATAATTCTATCATTTTGAAGGATACAAATGATTTTTTTTGCTGTCAATCTCAGGTAAATAACAAAATACTTCTAAAATATGTCACATATTTTGGACAGTACAACTAAGATAAAGCAAAGTCTAAACCTGCCAAAGAGAATTCTATCATATGAGATCACTAAGAACATTCAAAATTTCCTATCAACAGCTATGGCCCTGGAGAGAGAGGTCCACAATAACAACACACTGAATATTCCCTTTGACCATACCTTGAAGAGAAAGTCCATTTCCTATGTCTGCCTAGTAAATAAAACAATACATATTAGAAATTAGAAATGAAAGGTCAGATTAGAGAAAGTTACCAACTTAAAACTATTATAAGATCAAACAAGAACTAATGCCGTCCTGCTTCAGGACAATAGAATCACTGAGTTTATGATTACTAGTTTAACACTGGGCAGCCCGACTGCTATATAAACATTAGTAAATGGTAAAGCTGCATTTCCACTAATTTACACTGGCCATCTCAAGCAAATTGATAACTTGGTATTTAGTCACCTGTTGGGCCCAAGACAAAAAGTTAATATTAAAACCTCAGATATCCCAAATCACAGAAACTCAAGTCATTCTGAGAAAGCAGCAATGTGTTCCAACAGACTCAAAAAAAAACTTAAAGGGAGAAAAGACCAATCCCTCTCTATGTTAAGACTTGCTCCCTTACCCCCATATAAACCCCACCACTACTGCCACAAAATATAGAGCCTCTTTAAAACCATCAAGGGAAGCCAAAAGCAACTCCCCATCATATACATAGAACTGAACATCACCCCTTATTTTTGGCCAAAGGACTAACTCACTTGATAGCCTCCTTGGCCCTGACTTTGTCCCAAGAATAATGTCCCATATTTGCATCTCTTTTACTTTCCCAAGCAAGGATTGCCCTCTGGCCATTTTTGTTTCTCCAGACTTTTTTGAGAATTAAATGAACCCCCTGTTGGCCCTTAACTAACTTCTGATTATAAGAATCAGTTGCTAAGTACCACCTCTAAGGCTACACCTAGGTTTTCTTGAGACAGACCATGGCTTGAACTTTGATATTTCTGCTACACGTCTTAGCAAATACCTATGAAAGGCAATCCGACTCCTTTATTAAAAAGTTTTAGAGACAAGCCAAATGTTTTCTTATCAACTAACGATGATATAACAAGTCTCTGTAAGGCAGTTATAATATTTTAAAGAACAAAAATTGACTAATACTCTATTTGTAGATGTGTAACAATTGGCAAATTCTTCAATCATTTTTCTTTTAACTCACGTTTTTAGATAAATTGAGAGGCTATAAAGAGCCACAGGCTCTGCCCAAAGGGATAAGATTTATATATACTAATATAAATCTTTGATATTTAATAGGATGAGATTTATTTCATGAATATAATATAGTAATAACCTGTACTCGCTTTATGATTATTTCTTCCAAAAATAAATCTAGCCAAAATCAGGGCCTTCTTGAATCCCAACCAGATGTTTACTAATGACAAAATCATAAGACCCTATGCACCAGGAAAAAGAGAATCTCTTCAACAAATGGCACCAGGAAGACTGGACAGCTACATGGAAAAGAATGAAAGTGGACCACTTTATTAACCCATACACAAAAATAAACTCAAAATGAATTAAGACCTAAATATGAAGCCTGAAACCATAAAAATCCTATAAGAGAGCACAGGTAGTAACTTCTGTGACATCAGCTGAGGCAACTTTTTTCTAGATAGGTCCCCTGAGGCAAGGGAAACAAAAGCAAAAATAATCTATTGGGACTACATTAAAATAAAAAGCTTCTGCACAGAAAAAGAAATAATCAACAAAACTAAAAGGTAACTCACAGAATGGGAGAAGATATTTGCAAATGACTTATCTGATAAAAGGTTAGTATCCAAACTCTATAAAGAACTTATAAAACTCAGTCCCCTAAAAACAAATAATCCAATTTAAAAAGTGGGCAGAAGACGGGAACAGATATTTCTCCAAAGAAGACATCTAGATGGCCAAATGGACACATGGAAAGGTTCTCACCATCACTCATCAAAAGGGAAATGCAAATCAAAACCACAACGAGATATCACCACATGCCTGTCAGAATGGCTAAAATCAAAAACACAAGAAACAACAGGTGTTGGTGAGATGTGCAGGAAAAAGGAAACCTTGTACACTGTTGGTGGGATTCCAAACTGGTTCAGCCACTGAGGAAAACAGTATGGAGGTTCCTTAAAAAATTAAAAATAGAAAAAAAATAAAAATAGAATTGCAGTATTTGATCCAGTAACCCCACAATTAAGTATTTATGCAAAGAATATGAAAACACTGATTCAAAAAGATACATAACATCTCCATTTTCATTGGAGCATTATTTGCCACAACCAAACTATAGAAGTAGCCCAAGTATTCATTAACCACTGACACATGAATGGATAAAGAAGATGTGGCATATATACACAATGGAATATTATTCAGCCATAAAAATAGAATGAAATCCTGCCATTTGCAACAATATGGATTGATCTAATTGATCTAGAGCATAATGTTAAGTGTAATAAGTCAGTCAGAGAAAGACAAATACCATGTGATTTCATTTATATGTAGAATTTATGAATCAAAACAAATGAACAAAGGGAGAAAAGAGAGATAAATCAAGAAACAGACTCTTAATTATAGAGAACAAACTGATGCTTACCAGTGGGGGATGGGTAAAATAGGTGAGGGGGATTAAAAAGTGGTACATATCATGATGAGCACTGAGTAATGTACGGAACTGCTGAATCACTATATTATACACCGGAAACTAACATAATACTATATGTTAATTATACTGGAATTAAAATTAAAAATTTAATTGAAAACCTGTAAGATCCTACTACAAGGCAAATTAACTTCTGATATGGGTTCACCACACAAAATTTCAAAGAGGCTCTAGTGAGTCATGCATTAAGACGTATGAAAAAACTCAATCTCTTTCTATATATAAAATTATAATAAAATGTAATATGTAAATATATACATATATTAATATGTAACATGTAAATATACATATATGTGTATATATAATATATGTGTATTTGTATATTGTATTATACTATAATATATATTATATATATGTATATATATAATTTCTTTTCTATTCGATTATTCTATTATTCTATCATTATTCTATTCTATTCTATTCTTCTATTATATATATGTATACAATTTCTCTTAAAATAAACCAAGGGGCAATTTTATTTTTTTTTAGTTCCCTATGCTGCGCCTTTTATTCCCATGACTATTCATTCCATAACCGGAAGCCTATATTTCCCACTCCCCTTCACCCAATTTGCTCATTCCTCCTAGGCATTTTTTAACTTTGATACATCATGAAACTAGTAAAACTGAGCTAGCTAAAGCAACATATAAATATTAAAATATAATTCACTGGAATGTGTTAGTATCCTATTTTCTATTTAAGAATTTTTAATATTTCATGACAGCAAAAGAAAATTTTAGTGAGATCATGGCATTAATGCATTTCTAAAGGTATCTAATTTTAAAATTGAGAGATATTTAAGAACCAGAGAAAGACAGGAATACTCTGAACTCACTGCTAAATCACTATATATGTATGTCTACATATATAGAATACATTTATCAAATCAAATATTTGATTGCCTACTCTCATGACAGTAACATTTAAAAGTTTTTATTTGAACTGTATCATTTTAAACTTTCACACCTACCAGAAAAAGGAGACAGAATTATGTCTTCCTTCTCTGGAGATGAGAGGACCAAAGCTCACTGGAAGTTTAATGATTTACCTGAGGTTATTAATAGGTGGCAGAGTAAAATCTATAACCTAGTCCTTATACTACAGAACCATTGTTTTTTACAAAAGGTATGCTGCTAGGTTCTGAAGGATTTTAAGAAGAATGTGCCCCAGTTGCTGCCCTCAGAAATTTAGATAAATCAATGATATCAGGGAAATACATATCAAAACCACAGTGAGATACCACCTCACACCAGTCAGAATGGCTAAAATTAACAACTCAGGAAACAACAGATGTTGGCAAGGATGTGGAGAAAAGAAAACTGTCCTACACTCTTGGTGGGAATACAAACTGGTATAGCCACTCTGGAAAACAGTATGGAGGTTGCTCAAAAAAATAAAAATAAAACTACCCTATGACCCAGCATTTGTATTCTTAGACGTTTATCCAAAGAATACAAAAATAGTGATTCCAAGGGGGCACATGCACCCCAATGTTTGTAGTAGCAATGTCCACAATAGCCAAAATACAGAAAGAGCCCAGATGTCCACTAACAGATGAATGAATGAACAAGATGTGGTGTACACACACAAACACACACACACACATGAATATGACTTAGCCATAAAAAGGAATGAAATCTTGCCATTTGCAATGACATGGATGAAACTAGAGGCTATTGTGCTGAGTGAAATAAGTCAGTCAGAGAAAGAAAAATACCATCTGACTTCATTCATGTGCAGAATTTAAGAAATAGATGAACATAAGGGAAGGGAAAGAAAAATAAAATAAGATAAAAACAAAGAGGGGAGAAAACAGTAAGAGACTCTTAACTGTAAGAAACAAACTGAGGGGCGCCTGGGTGGCTCAGTTGGTTAAGCGTCTGCTTCAGCTCAAGTCATGATCCCAAAGTCCTCGGATCAAGTCCCAAATCAGGCTCCCTATCAACGGGGAGTCTGCCTCTCTCGCTGCCTCTGTTCCTCCTCCCTGATTGTGTTCTTATGCGCACATGTGCAAGCGTGCGCTCTCTCTCTCTCTCTCTCTCTGTCAAATAAATAAATAAATCTTAAAAGAAAAACAAAAAAACAGGTTTGCTGAAGGGGATGTGGGTGGGAGGATGGGGTAACTGGTGATGGGCATTAAGGAGGGCACTTGATGTAAAGAACACTGGGTATTAAAAATGCAATCGATGAATCACAGAACTCTACCATTGAAACTAATAGTACATGTTATGTAACTCAACTGAATTTAAATAAAGAATTTTTTAAAAAATAGACACATCAAAAACTCATGGAGGCCATAGATGTGTTTCCTTTTTAGGATGACACAGAACAATCAGGTTCGAAAGAGAAGAATGAGTAAGATACCATTATATGTGTGCAGCTGACCTGGGTAACAGAGACCCTGTAGAGAGACTGGAGTCAAATGACAAGGGCAAGGGACGGGTGAGACGGGTGCAGTGTCTACAGCTCCTCCTACTCTCTATACCTTGTCTTCCCAGGAACATGGAGAAAATGCAAGATCAATCCTCATTTCCAATCTCATACACTCTCTTACAACCTCTCATGTAATTATAATGAGGATGTTGGAAATGGGTTACTGGCAATAGTAATAAATGTTTCTACTTTAATACTGGCTAGGAATTTCAATTACAATCAAGTAAATGAACTTACTTCGAGAGAGATTCTCAAGGGCTTTTCCGAGCTTCTTGCTCTCTTGAAGGATGTGGTTCAATTCATCAAAATCACGGCTTTCTGGTTTAATTCGCCAGTTCCACTTAGGATGATCTACTGACCTTGGCACTATGTTTTAAAAAAAATGATTACTTCATAAGCATGCTACATAATGATAAAAATTTACTATTCATCATTATGTGAAAGACTATCAAGATCAATGTACAGGATAAAAATGTTGTTTTGGAAACAGTTTTCTTATGAGCAAACAGGAGGAAGTTATGAAGCTGGATTTTAAGAAATGTTTTAACTGAACTAGTAAAGGGAAGTGTGACTACTTATAGAAAAAAGAGAGGTGCCTGGGTGGCTCAGTTGGTTAAAGGACTGCCTTCGGCTCAGGTCATGATCCCGGAGACCCGGGATCGAGTCCCACATCGGGCTCCCTGCTCTGCAGGAAGCCTGCTTCTCCCTCTCTCACTCCCCCTGCTTGTGTTCCCTCTCTGGCTGTGTTTCTCTCTGTCAAATAAATAAAATCTTTAAAAAAAAAGAAAAAAGAAAATCCAGGCATTGGTTTGTAATTAGTGATGTCTATAACTTAGGAAAAACATACAAGCAAAGTATATTTTATATCATCTTCTAACAACTTAAAAATTATTAATTTCTTCATCGGCAATTAGTATACATTTTTAAGACATTTTGCTATCTTCTGATAAAAGAGAAGAGAGAACACATCTACCTTCACTTCTCCCAAATTCCTATTAAAATATATTAAATTTTCTTGATCAAATAATTAGTCAAACAAGAAGAGAAGACATTATTAGGCAAGAAATAGCAAATCTTTTTTTTTTTTTTTGGAAGATGCAGTATAAATTGGGAGTGGTAACTGCATCTAGCAAAGTAGAGAATACTGAAATCTAGTCCCTGAGGAGAGACATGCCATAAAAGGTAGATATCCCATAATATTTCAACACTCAAGCATCAATCAAGGAGGACAAATTTCAAAGAATAAGGATATAAAAACCCCATTTCTCAGATTGGAAGGATCCATTAAATGTCCAGAACAATGCAAACCATATTATTGTTAATTTTATAATAGCGGCAAAGAAAGAAAAAGATCCTAAAAGCTTTCAGGGACAGAAACAGCAATCAAGTTCTTTTCAGACTTCTTAATAGCCATACTTGCTCCAGAAGACATGGAAGAAATTCCTTCAAAATTCCAGATGAAAATTAGTTTTAACTTAGAATTTTATACCCAACTGAGGAACCAATTAAGTTATTTGTAAGGACTTAAATATTTAAGTTGCAAACATTCTAGTTGAGAAAGTTTGTAGTGGAGATGCTCCACCAAAATGAATAAATAAACCTTAAAGTGGAAAGACTTGGGATTCAGGAGACAGGTGGTCCTCCACAAGGAGGAGGAAAAGAGGATCCTCAGGATGGCAGTGAAGGACGGTCTCAAAAAGAGTTAAGAAAAAGGTTAGAAATCAAGAAGCCAAGATTACAGCAAGAAGACAAACAGCTAGAGAAGAGAGCTAATTTTTTTAATGAAATAAAATATAAAATAAAATAAGATTAAAGTTAGAATTACTTAATGTATTTGATCATATTGACTGTTGAATACTTTAAGGCAAAGTTTGGTAAAACATTAGCGAAGGGTACACAGAAAACAAAGCAAATAGAAAAAAAAACAAGACAATTATTAGTTCTAGAAACAAATTAATAATTGGACATCTATGGTTGCACTGTGAAATTATGGCTCATTAATACAGTCATAACAACATCACTGTGGAATATATACTCAACATTTGAAATACTTGCATGATTGTACTGTGAGGATGAAATAGGCCTGAGGTATGAAAACACAATGTCTTAGAAGGGGTCAAGAGATGATGCCTCAAATTTAAAAAGTAAAAGGGAATTATGTAAGTAACTTGTATGTGTGGCTATGTAAACTTGTCTACCAAAAAGAACATCTAAAAGAGTTAAACGTGCTCTACATTAGAAGCCTATAATACTACTTTACTTTTCAAACCATATTTTTTATTTTGATTAAAATAAAATAATTTATTAAATATCTATATGGTAACCCTATAGCAATGGCAGGCTCAAATTACTGAAACATTTTTTCTGCCCTCTCTTAAAAAATAATAGGAAATATTTACTATAATAAAAATATACTGACCCTCTGACCCAGGAATCTTGTATCTGGTAAATTATTATAAACAAATGAAAATACCTATATTTATGTAGGTATGTACAAAGTTGTTTATTTTATCAGAAATTGCGAGTATTCATTTATTTCAGTTAGTAGTTTGTGGAGGTAAAACTCTATAATCAATCTAACCATTCTTCCACATAAACAAATTATGGCACATTCACAGCATGCTATAGTGTGCACTTCTTAAAAAGTTTAACTTAGGGGCTCCTGGGTGGCTCAGTCGCTAAGCATCTGTCTTTGGCTTGGGTCATGATCCTGGAGTCCCAGGATGGAGCCCTGCCTGCATCGGGCTCCCTGCTCGTCGGGAGGCCTGCTTCTCCCTCTCTCACTCTCCTTGCTTGTGTTCCCTCTCTAGCTGTGTTTCTCTCTGTCAAATAAATAAATAAAATCTTAAAAAAATAATAATAAAAACAAATCACTCAAGAATGTGTATAGTTTAAACCCAGCCTTATAAAGCAGACCAACTCACACATACTTTATATGCTAGTTTGTACAAAGAAAAGGATGTAAAACGATGCAAACTATTTCAAAGGATGTGAAAATGTGAAAAAAAAAACTATCTAAGGAAGTAGAATCAAGGGAGCTAAAAGAAGAGAAGGACTAAGAATTTACATTTTGTTAAATGTAAAATGTAAAAAAATTTTTTTGGAATATAAATCTTTCCTTTCGCTCTACAAGATTTATTGCTTTTATGTACTTTATTAAATGTAGGGCTAGTATTGCTTTGAATATGAAACAGTGCCTAATGGAACATGACAGGCAAGGAACCTGCTCCAGGCAGCTTATATTCTTAAAAGAATATTATAGTCAAGAGGGTTTAAATCAATTAAATACGCTTGAACATATGAATGAGTAGATATATATAAATAGAGCTCAATGTTACTGCTGAAATGAACATGACACTTATTAGGATTAATAGCCAGAAATACCATATAAAAAGTTTAACTTCAATTCTTACCTTTTCTTCATTTTGTTAGTAACACATACTTACATACATTAAGTATTTTTTGAATGACAAAATTCCTTACATGATTTGGATTCTGGTGATGGTGGAGAAACGTTAGACACAGCAAGGTCACTTTTTGACTTTTTAGGCTTCTTTGCATTCAATTGCCAAGGCTTATCATAACTTCTGAAATCCCTTCTTGTTCCTTTATGTTCTGCTAAGGCAAACAAACAATATATATATAAGCTCAACAAGTGATTTCAAGATTGACCAAAAACTAAATCCATAAAGTTATTAGATATGTTTGGCGAAACATCTATAGGTCACCTCACATCAAAAATAATGCAAATATTTAAAAGTATTTCTTACTTTATTTCCTCTGTAAATATTATTTTTGAATTTGATGTGATTCAATTTGTATATTAATACAATTAAGATCATGTTAAACTGTGAAAAGCTTTTGGAAAGACTCTTTAAGGCATGGATTACCATTACTTAAAATAACATTCTTTAAATCAGTATTACAGAATAAAGCACTGTATTCTAATATAAATGAAAGCAACTGGGGCTCCTGGGTGGGTGAGTCTCTCAGGGAACTGGCTCATGGTTTCAGCTCAGGTCATGGTCTCATGGGTGACTGGCCAGTGCAGAGCTCTGTGTTCAGTGGGGAGTCTGCTTGAAGATTCTCTTCCTCTGTTCTTCCCCCCACTCTTTCTCTTTCTCTAAGGCAAATTGATAAATCTTTAAAAATAAATAAATAGATAGATAGATACAAACAACTAAACACTTAAATAAATTTTACCCATCTGATTTTACCTTACCATTATTCACTAAGACACATTAAACCACTGCTAGTCACCTACATTCTTTCCCTAGCATCGCTCATTTTTTTCACTTCTCTATTAAAAAAAGGGTCATTCAACCAACTTTGTTGAAAATTATAGGTCCCCTTCAAAGGTGGTCAAAGTCATACCAATTTCCAAATTAAATGATCTTTTCAAGAGTCTACCCTTCTCGACATCTTTGCCAACCATTTCATAGTTTTAGACAGGCCTATCTTTTTTTTTTTTTTTAATTTTTTTTTTTTTTTT